>BOPP01000005.1:18034243-18124015 GCA_017312745.1 Gryllus bimaculatus | reverse complement strand
ATCCCCGTTACGCCTCAGCCCGCCTCATCCCTTCCCTTCTTGGTTCTGCCCACCCTGCCCCTCCGCCGCTTCCCGATGCACCCCCATACTTCGCCACGCTCCGCCCGCATCGCCCCGCACCGCAACACCTCCGCGGCCCTCCGGCGCCGCCACGTTGCGATGCGTTGCGGCTGCAGAGGGGACTGCGCGCTCCCAGGGAACCGCTGCCCGAGGCCAGCGCGAAGCACCCCGCGCCAGGCGGCCTCGAGGGCCAAGATCGCCCCTTGCAACCCTTTACTATAAGGTCCCTATAAGGTCTTGCAAGTTGTTGTTTTTTCGTATGCCACTAAGAAATAATTAATAATTAATTTAGAAGTAAGTGCCGCATGAGAAATAACAAGAAAATAGCAAATTGTGAATTCACCACCCTTCCGCGAAACGTTACCAAACTTAAAAGCACGTTGAACAGTACACCCGTTTCTCTGATTTCTGTTCTTACACGCAACGCCCACAGTGCTGGATACTCGGAGTGGTATGGAATTTTACCAGTTTGTTAAGCACATTTCAAAAATCATACATCCAATTTGTAAGTGCTATAAAGCATGGCAACTAGTCTTTTTGTAGCAATTAGTATTGAGTCCTTTCGTGACCTTATTGCCAGTCGAAGCGCGGACATCGCCGCTGGCCACCACCCCTGCAGGCGTTTCTCCTGCGCCACTGTCAAACAATCTGTTCTGCGGGTCTCAGTTGCCTCGGAGGGCAGGTGGGGTGACAAAAAAGGGAGTTTACTTTCGGACAGACGAGATGGTAGAGCACAAGCTTGAGTAATCCAAATACCCAATACCGCAAACCAATTTACCCAAAGTTACCTTGATATACGATAAATTAATGAATACAGACGTGAAAGAACCAGCACGCTATAAGCCTCACTCTCGTGGATGGACGTGGCATAACGTTCCTTCCACTTCTGATTCGACGATTTGCCTGCTGTGATTTGCCTCTAAAACACTATTTCTAATGCTCCATAGCACTTCGAAATTTGTATATAATGGTTTTGTTTGGTGTTTAACCAACAGGCGAAATGTCATGAGAATCCAATTATCCTACATGGATAGTGTTGGGTGTTAGATGTAACTCCAATAAGTGGCGTAACTTTCGGGCCCACAAGGTTCGCGGGCGGGTTCAGGTAAGAGAGCCTATTTTTGTTATTTACAGTACCTCCTAACACTATTTGTGTTTGCTATACACTTTCATAAAGGGGGCCAAATAAAAGTTTTGCGGGCGTGTCCGCAGTTATTTTGTTACGCTACCACTGTAAATAAGTGAACAATGACAATCCTGGTATGTATGGCAATGGTAGAATGGAGAAATGATATGAGAAAATTATCACTGAATGTACTAGCATTTTGCTTCCTAAACTGAAAAAAGTAACACGTTTGGTCCAGTTGTTGAACACCTCTTTTTTTCTCTAACCGTATCGACTCTGTGATAGTTCATTACATTGAACATGCTTGTTGAAACAACTTAGCAAGTACAGCGCAAATCCAGCCAGAGATTAAGGGACGGGGAAATGCTTAAGTTTGGCAGTTAGGCAGCACAGAAGGGTACTTGACATTTCGAAAATTCCACGGAGGCAGGAAAAAATGCCTTCTACGGTAAAAGCAATCTACAATAATAAACATACAACATATGATGTTAAGAAGTGGATGCATTGTCATTTTTGTTGATTATAAATGACGAAACTGAACTTTAAATTGCACTACTAATTGTGAGCATGAATCTTATTTGTGAACGCTTCGTTGTGTCTCTATTACGTATTTCACGAAGTTTCTTAAGACAGTTATTTTTTGCACTGTTTTGAGCTTTGTTACTTTTAATATCAGCAACAAATTGGAGGTAATTTTGGCTCTTAGTTCTTTGAGAAATACTTTAATGTTTGTGATGTTGGTTTCAAATATTGTTGGAATTGGAGTTGGGGTTGGAGTTTCAAATATTTGTTGGTGTTATTTGCCTAATGACTGATGTTTTCTTTTCAGTTATTAAAACTATTCTCTTGGTTAGCTAGTACGTCATCTCATACATTTAATCTCTTATTTCCTGGAACATTATAACCTGTTAATGTGAAGACATTATTGTTATTGATTTCCCACTTTTCTTTTTGAGGTGCCATTCTCTGGCCTCTTTCTACTACCTCTGGCTGAGGGTTGGATATGTAGGCATGTCCATGTCCTTGCTGTTTCCTGTGGTGAATTGTTCTGCACCCTCTCTTGCGATTAATATGTAATTGCTTTTTAATTATTGTGAGTTAACATGGCATGGAGCCTGCCCTATTAATGGGCGTATGTCAACAAATGTAGAATAAAAAAAGCTAGGAGTGAACGCTGAGTAGAACTTCGCTTAATGTTATACGGTACCACTAACCACAAAGTCAGGAAAGTTCAGTGATTACGAACCAATGAGTTCTGAGTCTCATTTTCGAGTGGATAAATTGTTTCATGTTTTGATGGTAGAAAAGTATATACTGCAAATCTATTACACTGCAAAATTTAAAATATGATATAGTCGAAAACATTAATAAACAACGAATTTGAAAATATCGAACTCCAGAAAAACTTTCAAATGCCACCTTCACTTCGTGCTAGAGCTCTCGGATATGGAAGATCCAGGAACTGGCTATCTTGGTGCTGACAGCCATCGCACCTCTGAGCGATACGGTGAGGGTGACGTGTGCATGTGCCAGGGTGTGGAGGTTCTTCGGCGCGGTGTGGTTGCGCGTTCTGCCACGGATCCTTCGCAAAGCGCTCGCGGCGGGCGAGCATTGTGCGTTTAGCGCCGACGCCTCCGGCAACGTGTGACTCCTTCGGCGCGGGCAGAGGGATCCGCCAGAAAAAGGTGGCGTTCAATTTGCGAGTGGAAATGATGTTTCGCTTTCATACACACAGCGCCGCGGCGGATTCAGGGGGCCGCTGCGTTCTCTTGCGATTGGCTGGCGGCCGAACGCATTGGTTCTGCCTGCCATTCTCTTGGATTAGGGTGTCGCATCCCTCAATTGTTCTCTTCCATTTCTGTGGTGATATGGTTTGCTGCGGGGAAAGAAGCATGAGGCGATGCATTAAAGCCGTTGTGTCAAACTGCCCGCCCGAGCGTAGAGTCCGGGTAACGATCGGGTTCTATCTTTCGTATTGGCTCACAAAAAACCAATTAACGTCTGTTCAATCCGGTTAATATCGTACATTCATAGTCATTTTCGCGTGAAAAGCTCATTTCAGGGAGAAAACAAGAAGTTTTGAGGTAAAGGTGTAGATTCTAGTTAAAGGTTGATGTTCACGTACAATTTACAGACTAGTACCTTTAGTATTCTTTCAAGTATTAAATGTTCATTCTTTTGTGTAATTTTATTCTGTCATATTGACTACGGAGCCAAACAGAGTAACAAAAAGCACTCCTAACGAGCGGCTAAACGAGTGAATAGTTCACCTGCTTTGTTGAAACGTATCTCTTATTTGCACCTCTCGTCCGAATACCGTTAATAACTTGTTTTTGAATATTTACTTCTGATTATGTATCAGTCAGAAATATGTATTCTGATTATGTATTTTCAATATTTCTTGAAGTTTCCCTACGATGCAAAATGTCGGTCAACGAAGCAGTTTTCTTTCAAGCTGAAATAGAATGTAAAAGCTCAGTGCATGAACATATTAAATTATCAACTGTCCACTTATATATTTTGTTCCTTTATTTCATACACATTATTACCGACGTAACGTTAGAACATTTAGAAAACCAATGGTAGTAACTTTTACGTAGTTTTCCTAATTAAACAATAATTCAAACCCGTTTAATAATAGTAATAATAATAATAATAATAATAATGTTTTTTAAATTCTTCATAATATTGGAAATATGAATAAAATTTTAAACTCATCGAGTTTTGTTACTAGATCTATTACAGTTTACTGAATACTTAGATGGTGCTTTGGCTGAAGTAGGAATGTCTGCATATTAATGCTCTGTTCTTCATTCCACGCCTCCTCCGAGAGCAGGCCGAAAGACAAGAGGCAATAAATAGTGCTGGAACCCATTAGAGCAGGTGAGGTGGGCCGAAGGTGCGAGTCCTCGCGCTAGTCCCTCGCCCCGCCGCCCAAAAGGGCGCGGCGCTGCGAGCGTTCGCCGCCGGCGCGCCTTGTTATTGCAACTGACAATTTAATGTAATTAGCCGCATTACCGAGGACAGACATCAATCGGCTTATTGCGTCTAACGGAAGTGCACGCTTCCCGCCTGAGCACTCTCCTATTGGGATAATCAAATTGGATTCCCTTAATGGAATACAGTCAATTTTTAAAGTCTCTTCCTTCCGCGGGCCCCGCCCCGTGATCGGCCGACCGTGCAGCGCGCGCCGTGCGGTGCTCGGCCGTCGTGTCCGTAATGGGATTCGCGTGGGCCGCGCGGGAACGCGCGCAACCGCGCCCGCATTAGCCCGGCCGCCGAGCGAAAGTTTTCATTTGCAGCCGAAAGCGGGGGCTCCTGCCGCCGCCGCCGCTGCAACGACTGATAAGCGCTCAACGCGCCCCTGGCGGGCGGGCAGGCTGATCGTTCGGTCGATGCGTGACCGGCGCCAGAGCGGGAAAGCACGGGAAATATTGAATTTTGAGGTTATGTCGCGCATCCCCGTCGCTGCGCACGTGCTGCCGCGCGCCGATACGGATGAAACCGAAGTCAAGAACATTTGAATACACGAAAGCCCTAATTTCGTATAACATTTGCAACGCGCGGAGATTAATTTGAAACATATTCCGCTATTACGCTCGAGTGCGTTTTGGAAATGTCACATAGGTGCGCATTTGACAAACAGCCCACACGACAGTTCTAAATTTCCTGTTGGTTCGGAATGCAGCGTAACATGCAAACCAAAAACCTCATTACACATTTAAAATGAGTTCAGATCCCATTTTGAAGCTAAATTGAAGAGGAATGCGGGCTGATTTGAATGTTTGAGCGCAATCGGGTCGTTGTTGGTCGCTGCGGCGCCGGGCATCGCGGACAAAGCGAGGCGCGCTCAGGCGCACGTGGCGCGCTAGCCAGCGACAATCACGTGGAAGTGGCGCTTTCACAAGGAGCGGCCCGGAAGCGTTTGGAATTATACTGGATTATTCGATACCATTACTAGCCGCGCTCGACGCAACCCTCTGTTAAACTTTCTCTCTCATCAACCAGTTTATACAGCCGAATAGCGCGTTTTGATCGCATTATCTGTTTACAGTTGGCGGACCCCTTTTTACACCGAGTTGTTGTGAGAAGGTGCTCACTGAATGCTTTGTGATTCAACGAATAATGGGGCATTTATCAATGGTCGATCTGTGATTATAGGTATAGTCAAAGGCACATGATGACTTTGGTAAATTCTGTAATGGAATTAAATTTTAATGAACTGTGAGGTACTTCTTTTACACGAAAGTTAATTGTTATTATAACTCTTCGTTCTATCGCGGTACAATTTGGTTATTAAAAGAATTACGTAAGAGTTTATTTTAAAAACATTTTTTTCATATTTGTTTATCTTTAATGAAATGTGAAAAAATATATTCACGAAGACTGAAATGCTAAGAGAATCCTTTATTTGAGAAAGTTGCATTTCTCTTCTTTAATTTACTACATTCTCACATTGCAAGATCAAGATTGCTAGATAACTACTGTGTGTAATATACAATTTAAACAAACATACTTCTAGTAAACCACACTTTTCTTACTAAACCGCCAATGTAATTAACATGCAAAGGAACAATTTGCTTTCTTTACCAGATACGAGGAGACTTCTTGAATCCAACTGCAAGATATTTCAATAAGGTAATTAGGGTTCCAAGTTTTTGTCAAACAAATTACCCTAAAATTAGTCCCACAAGACGCAATATGCATTTTAATGTCCTTCTTCGTATTCCGAGTGTTGAATCATTTAAAAATAAAACTAACACGAAGTACTAGAGATCTTACTAACTCAGAGATAACTTCATTTCCTCGTGCTAATTATGCCTGCTTGTAAAGGAAAAGGGGGAGCAAAAAAGTGAGAAAGTGGCGGAGGAGGCGGGCGTTTCTTTTTATGAAAACAAGCCTGTTTAAGTAATTTTCATATGTATGAGTGCTGTAAGCTCGCGCCTGGAGCACAAAGTTTACGCAGGGCGAAACGGTTGGGGTGGGGCGAAGCGGTTGAGTTCGCTCTGATGGTCATTCTCGAGTCGCTGGAGGTTGGGTCTCACTGTTCTCCGGGAAGAACGTCATTCGCTACGGAACATATTGCATTTAATCATATCATTTCTCGCGGTTTATTCAAAATGCGATCCCTCAAACGAACAAAGATTACGGAAATTTAATGCAATTGGTGATGTTTGAAATAGGTTACTTCATACTTAATCATTTTATTTAAATTTTTATTTACATACAACTAAAGTAAATAACTGATCTGATCATTCATGAATACAGACAAAATGTCTGTTTCAATTTCATTTAATTTATTTTCCAATTCATCTAACATTATTTTTGTTTTTACTTTGCAGTATTCAGAGTCAAAGTTTTAAATGTATAGTTCTATTAGAAATTCATAATTGATCAACAAAATAACAAAATAGTATAATTATGATTACACATTAGTGTCTTATTAGTATTGGCAACTATAGATGTTTCCGAGATTAGTTGCGAAAAAAAAGAAAGAACACTAAAAACCGGATGCGTTTTTATTTCACGTAAATAACTAAATGAGATCTACAAAACGCAGTTATTTTTGAAAGCACAAACAAATACTGCATTTTTATATCAATTACAGTTATTGTAGAAATGACATATAAATGGCTTGCTAATATACCTGTTGTACAAAGATTTTTATTTAAAAATATCTTTAATAATGATATACTAAAAGTACCAAACAATCGACATAACAAAGTGAATATAACAAAGTCTAATGAAGTTATTGTTAGTCATTATGATAATATATAGACGTGCAGACATAAAAGCAGATTCGCGGTTTGCCCATGCTCTGTGGTCATAGAACGTTGAGCATTGAGGTTTGAACGTATTGTTTCCTGAAACCTTTTGAAAGAAATAATGAGAATCATAGAACGTTTCAGCCAATGAATATTTATAAGGTACGAGTACATTCGTGCTTTATACTGCACCAGGTGCATGAATAGTTAATTCAGTAACCACGTAATTTAGTGAGCGAGTGCACCTATAAAATCTACAGATAAGCGGTTTTGTAATCCAGTGCATTATTAAATTGGCATCTGTTCGGAGACTGCTTTTGAATCGACATGTTTTTCGTTTTGGATCAGTTTTTTATTCATATTATTAATGTATTCACTAACATTAAATCTCATATCTAAATATTTATCATTATCATGTTTTCTTCATTTCCAGCACGACAGTATTTTCACACACGAATACTCAATTTTCAAAACAAAAACACAGAAACGTGTAAATATTAAAATCATTTTATAAAAATGTACCATTTGAAAATACTATATACCTTAAAATATTACTAAAATAATTCCAGAGAAGGATTCCGTACCAGTTGTTGATTGCATTTTACATTTAGTTGGTTTTAAACATGTTGCATTACAAAACTATTTTATTCATTAAACACGAATGATTTTGAAAGAATGAAATGATTTTTTCAAACAAATACTACTTAATATTTTATAGATAGCGGTATTTTTAAAGACAAAGGAAAATTACAACTCACATATTCCTTTAAATTATAAATTTTTAATAGTATTGCCAATATTATAGAATTCAAATTACATAGAACTGCGTCTCTGCACTAATTACGTAGAACATCCTTATAACACGTAAAACTTGAATTATTCATCAACGTATTACCAAATCTGCTTATATCTAAAAATACATACTATTTTACTTTTCATGAACTAAAGTGCAATAAATTAATAAGACTCCCCTCAAACCAAGAATCCTGTCGCACAGACATTTTCACGCAATGGCCACTCTCGCTTCTCACTCTACAAATCCACTCATAGCCACCTGACCTATCCTTTCTCTCAGTTAATTTCATTCCTTCTTGCAAAGGGTACACACACGTCGAGGCCCAAGCAAACCCACTTGCTGACACCACTGGATTTCATTCAAAGTTCCCTCTCGGCACAAATCAAAAATAAAACCAGCATTCACACATTCCAGCGCAGTAGATACAGAAACCTATTAGAGGACGTAGTAAATAATTTAGTTGTATATATATATATATATATATATATATATATATATATACGACGTTTTACCTGTGAATTGATATTTCAAATGTATCGTGTTGAAGAAGAAATGTTTCGAAATAGCAAAATGTGTAGCTTTATATGGCTTTGACCCGTAGTCATATTGAATATATTTATGCTTTGGCTTAAAAAAATGATCAATGCCATCAAACTCATTCACGAGCATTGATTCAAGTGAACCGCGCCACTATAAATATGGGAATCACGAAAAATAATGAATCATAAAAGGAACCGTCCCAACCTAAACTCTGAATCCACCGATGCCCACCCACCCAGCTCCACCCCGTTTACCATTACCTTGTCCCGAATGTCAAAAACCTCTCTTATAAGTAAAAATTTTATTTTACCATCGCATAGTGTAATATGAAATGTAACTTACTCTAAAGTGAGTATCGAAAGTAAGAAAATATATTATTGTTTTCATTCAGGTTTTTTTGTATCATTTAAGCACTTTATTACAGTACACAGTGTATAGTACTTTAGGGGTTACATAACTTAATTTAGTACATACAATATATATGTATACTACTCCATATTTCTGAAATATAATGTATGCAATTAGTATATTAATATTCAGTGATCTAAATGGTACATTGTTTTAAAGCCCAGTTGGCCAGACTAATCTTACGTGTTAGAATATATTAGGAATAATTGATATAAACTACAAACTTATTACAAAAGTATTTTTGAAAACAAAAATGCATCGTAATGATAGTGCGCTATTTAACATTTTTATTTTATCTTCAAAATAAACCCAAAGTGGTCGTCTATCAATGAAGTATTTTTACAGGACTTCTTTGCCTTCTTATTTAAAAAAGCTGTTCTTATTTGTGCGTATTTAATAGATTTCTGAAAGTATTTTTCTTTTCTTGGTTGCCTTGAGTATATTCAATTTCAGGCTGAGAGTCAAAATCAGTGTTTATATTCTTTAAATCTCGACATTTCGTCATGTCATTTTCCTTTTCTGTTGATGGGATAGCAATTTTTAGAGCCAATTATGAAGGTTTATAAAGAAAGTTTTCTTCCTTTGAATGCATATTTAGTGCAGATTGGAGTAGCATTTTCTTCATAATGAATGAGCGAATTTGGAATGTCTTGTTTAGAATTAGGTTTTTTGTATACTGTTGAAGAAAGACAATCATATGTAGTAAAAATAGTATTTAAGGTAATGATGGACTACATAGCAATAGAACGTCCTAAAGTATGAATGCTTACTGAGATAATTTTCAAATTAAGTCGTTAAATTTATCTAGAAGGGAGATACATTACACTCAAGCCACATATTCTCAGCTTGAATATGACGTATAACCGAAGTGTCCATATGAGAACTTTGATTACGTAATCTCAAATCTTACAAACATTTGTCGGTGTTAGTTATAGAAAAAGAAGATAATGATGTTGTTAACATTTATTTCCCAGCTGAAATTTATTCCCCCCAGTGAAAAAAGTGGTCAGCGCAACGCCTTGACTGGGATGTCCTGGTGTTAGAGCCTCGGGGACGGATTTTGTAGATTAGCTATATTGCTGAGTGAAATCAACGACCGTATGAAGGGGAATTCTAGATTTAGAGGCCGGCTTCTCTTAGTTGTCCGTTGTTTCATCAATCAGTACCAGACGAATGCCGGAGTAGAACCTTCAGAAATTGGCCATGGTCTTCCCTTCCTTATCCCGGTTCCCTCCTCTCCCCTTACATGCCCTTATTGACTAATCGATTGGGGTCTCCGGATACAACTACTACGGCGGTTCCCCGCTAGGAGAGATACATATGGAGGAAATCGATCTGTAGGTCGGAGCCTGATCTCGCCATACAGACGGGGAGAAACATGTCACCTCCCGAGCTAAAAAATCACTACTCTGAACGTACAAATGACCATTGCATTTGGCTTTCTAGAAACATCAACAATCAATTAATGTATGAATGTGTAAGGAAAGAAGGGAGGACATGGATGTGAAAAGGAATCCATGACCTGTTTCTTTAGGTACTGCTCCTGCATTTCTCTGTTATTGATAAAAGGAATCAAGGAAATGTACTGACCAGATTGGTCAACTTCTTTCGTACACTGGTTTTGTCGTTATCTTTCATACATATTTCCCTTTCATAAACAGGTTGAATTCGACCCTGCAATGAATCTTACTACTACAAATGTCCAAAATGCGACCCCGACGGGACTCAAACCCTAGGATTCGTGGTCACGGCAATATACTTTTGTGGAAAAGAACACAACAGTCCACGCTTTTATATTAAATAAACAAAAAATATGATTTGTTAGTTGCAAACGCAATATAAATAATACAAATAATTTAAAACGTCAATTTATTTAAAAAATATTTAATGTGTAAAATTCCGTTCATGCACACCGTCAAAACTTCGCTCTTACCTGAAATGGCTCTACCTGCCAATTCAGTAAAGCACTGGAAGGGAAGTAGGGCTGCCAACGTCCTCTCACTAGAGGTTTCCTATATGAGAAAATTTCTTCCCGTAGCTCCCTCTAAGTCTAAAACAAAGCTTTTACGATCTAAATAATTTCAGTGTTGAACGTTAACGGCGATCACCGGTTATGCACAATTACCCCTGCCGCAGCTCACAAATTGCACGGCACGGAGTGCGCATTGGTCACAACGCGTAGCTTCTCGTCCTCTCAAAGGACAGCAATAGCGACCACGAAACCCGGCGCGGAAACCGCTGCCCGTCACGTGAGTACTTATTTAATTAAACGTAAGTAATTAGGGAAATGAGAGAGGCGCGCGTTTGCTCACTGTCGGCGCCGTTGCAGCGCCGACTGCGGGCGAGCGGGTGGGGCGAGCGGGGCTGGGGCAGGGCGGGGCGGGCGAGCGGGGCGGGGTCGAGGGCGGGGTGCGGGAGGGGGCGGGCGGGCGGGGGCGGGGGGGCGAGTTGAGGCGGGGCGAGGCGGGGTGAGGGCGGGGTGGGCGGGGTGGGGCGGAGGCGGGGCGGGCGGGGCGGGGCGGGGGGGCGGCGGGCCACCGGAGAGTCTTGCGAACGGCGCGGCGTCAAAAGGGATATTAATTAGAGCGCGTCGGCGCCAGCCACGCCGCCACTGATCCTGGCAGCCGCGCCGCAGACTATGTGGGCATTGCGAGCTCCGCGGAGCCCCGCGTGCTGCTCGTCTCACGCTTGCACGGCTATTTTCGGAGAATGGAGTAATTGGGACATGAATGTCAACTAAACATGTGTAACGAGTTCCAGAAGAAGGGGAAAAATTGGGGTGAGATAGGGAGACAGGATAAAGAGGAAGGAGGATAATACATGAAATACAAAAAATGAACTATTGACTGTATTGGTAAGAAAGGTCTTAGAAAGAGTATGTCAAAAATTTCATTGAAAAATCTTTGGGAGCAAAGAGAAATAAAAATAATTGAAGTAGATATAATATATAAAGAATGTCACTTATATTAACAAGAAAATTGTAAAACAGTCTAGAAATCACTGTAAATTATATATCATTATATGATCAATATGTAAAAAAATAGACAATTAACTTTTCGGGGGGTTTAGACATTTTAAGAACAAAGCTTTGTTCATCTTTTCAAACTAGCAACTCTTGAGTGAATCCCGGTGTACTTCAACTTTTTGGTGGGAAATCATAACTTCGGCGTCATCGCACTTCACAACTTTTTCACAACTTGTAAACGCCACGAAAAATGTCAAACTTACAAATTTAACAATTCTTTGCTAAGCGAATATCATATTGACATTTTACACGCCCTAGTAAGTGAAAGAAATTAATATATCTATCAAATGGTATGCCAACAGACGTTATTGCACAAAAGTAAAATTTGTAAATAAAATAACTAAGATTAAAGAAGAGATTGTTGAGCTAAAAAAATACTGTAAATATTTTTGTTTCAAAAGAGGCTGATTTATTTAATAGTTACACTCCGCAGACTAACCATTTTATTTTTGTCAGAATAAATTCTCAGAGAACAGCCAGTCAGTTCGAGATAGGTCGTCCATCCACGTAAGCATTGTTCCGCCATGAGGTCTTAAGCTTCCGCGGCCGGATGCTCTGATAGGTGCTTTTCTATGGTTTCTCGAAGCAATACCACATGGAAAAGTAATTTCACTGCAATGCAACTGACCGGGAGGTCCTTGACTTGAATCCTGATAGTAGCTAGGAGAGCTAGGTCGAATACAACCGCCGTCTAGAGGATAATTCTGGAGGCCTACTACTGTGATCGGTAGTTTTTTGTAGTTTATTCGATCAGCACCACGCAAATGACGGCGCAATACAACAAATAACAAACGAGCCATGGACAACGCGCAATCTTTTCCTACTTCTTCCGCGTCTTTTGACCTGACCTGTCCTAGCGATCCCTCACTGCGCAGACAGGAAGGAGAACGAGCAAGAGAAAGAGTAAAAGTAAATACCAAGGCAATCCTTTCAAGTAATGCGATATCTCAGTTGAGTCAAAAAGTGTTTGTGTTGCTCCGACGCCAAATTGACAAAAATATATTACTTTTGCTGCTACTAACAACAACTTGTGGCAAATTTGTATGTACTTATAAAATGATACAAATAATTATTGTTCTGAAAAATAATTTTATCCAGGCCCAGCTACGTTAAAAGTGTTTTATTAAGATTTTTGTGACAAATAAATGGTATATAATTTTTCTAGAATTTTTAAAATGTTCCTGCTGAAAATATTGTTACATTTATAAAAATTTGCGTTTCCCGTAATTGCTGATGTTTCTTATTTCCTCGGCAACAAACTGAAAGCAATGCAGTACGACTTCTGTTCGAGCACTCATGTACAATTTTTTTTGTTTACTCTATCTCGCATTCATTTAATTGCGGTAGTGAGCAAAACAATGAATAGCACTTGAGGGTAAAAAGAGTTAGGGTAGAAATAGGTTCATAAGTTTCTGAAGTGACAACAGACGATGAAGTTTATTTCTCATGTATAAGCTCGTATTTGACTTTCTTGTAACATAAATGTTTATAACTAAAGGAATACAATAAATAATTTCACCCGAAATAAGTATGGAATTAACAAAACCACAATTTTACAGTAGAATGAATAAATGTTCATAGGATATATCTTACATCTATGAATTAATGTACATATGCGAAAATACTACTTTATCCAACAGTAATACAACATGCAATATTCGTCACAGAATATTTACTGCTCTATTCTAAGTAAATATAATTATAGTTTTCCCCCAACATAATTAAGATGATCACAAATAAAAAATATTTTTAAAAAATGCTTTGATATTTCTATACATGCTCTGTACTTTCTCCGATATTTTTCCACATCGCATTGAATATCTGTACCATCACAACCGTTAAAATAAGAGCCAACGTCGAATGCACAGATATTACGTGCAAATTTCTATACTCCCCCACACGGAAATTAAAACTAGTAGGATTGCGCGAAATACTGAAAATTTTCCTCCTCTTAGTATTATTACTTGACAACTACCTATATTTTATAAAACGTTCATGACGTCATTCAAACATAAAAGTGAGGCAATGTCTGGGTGAGTTGAGTGACGGTGCCTTGGATAAGTATGAGGCGAGGTCTTAGCGATATGTGAGGCAGGGCTTTGGTGAGGCGTGATGGTTGGCGAGGTTTGTGCCAGTGTATTGGCAAGATGTCTTCAAGAGTGTTAGTGAGGTGTATGTTGGTGAGGTGTGTTCTAGAGTGTTGGTGAGGTGTGACCTAGAGTGTTGGTGAGGTGTGTTTCAGAGTGTTGGTGAGGTGTGTTTCAGAGTGTTGATGAGGTGTGTTCCAGAGTGTTGATGAGGTGTGTTCCGAGATGAGAGTGTTGGTGACGTGTGTTCCAGTGAGTGTTGGTTGAGGTGTGTTCTACGAGTGTTGTGAGGTGGTTCCAGAGCTGTTGGGTGAGGGTGTGTTCCAGCAGTTGTGAGGTGCTGGTGGGCAGAGTCTTGGCGAGGGGTGTGGCCACTGTGTTGGTGGAGTGTGTGGGCGACCTTGGAACGAGGTTATGTTTGCCGTGTAGTTGTCGAGGGTAGATGTTCCAGAGCGGTTGGTGAGGAGACACGGGAAGAGTTGTGAAGGGATGTGTGAGCAAAGCCTAATGGCCGAGAAGAGAGTCTTGTGGCACGTGTGTTGTCGAGGTGGGAAAATAAAAAAAAATGGTTCCAGAGCAAATGAGTTAGAGGATGGGCTGTAAAAAGAAAAGAAATATAGTGAATGGGTGTGGGCAGATCGACTTGAGCGAGGTTGGTGCCGGTGTGTGCGTGAGGTGTGTGTGTTCCAGATTGTTGGTGAGTGTGTTCTAGAGTGTTGGTGAGCGTGTGTTCCAGAGCGGTGAGCTGAGTGTGTGGCGGGCGCGCCGTAGAGGCTGTGCGAATGGCAGAAAAAAGAGCGCGCAGCACCGGCGCCGGAACTCGACCAGGAGGAGACGAAACGGCCCTTCCCCAAAAGAGGGGAGCGGAGCGGAGCGGCGAGGGTGGGACGTCTGGGGCCTCGGTTGGGGGGGGCTTCGATCCGCGCGACGAAAAACGACCGGCCAGAATCTACGCCCCAGCATGGAGCGCGGCGGCCGTACAGAAGTGGCGCCTTCCGCGGCCCGGAGCGGCGACTGTGTGGTTGCGGTTAGCTCTTGTTACCAGATGATATAAGACGATGAGCATCTGGAAAATGTTCTCTACTTGAAATTTATCATTTTAGCGAACGTTCCAGTGTTACCGAGAGGGAAAGAGATACTTCACCTTTTCTTTCCGTATTTATTTGTACATGGGGCTACATGTCGCCACAGCAGCTATGTTTTACTCTTTCCTTTACTTGGATTGGTGAAGAAGAACTGAGCATATATTTATCGCTGGGTTGGTTTACTTTCAATTTTTCTACGAGGAGGTCAATTGCGTCATTTCAAATGCATTACTTTGATTTCGAAAATTCAGTTGAAGAAAAATTGAAACTTTTTACGTACTCTTCCATACATTAGTAAGAAGAGTACGTATTGTAACATTGGCGACTTGAAACTGCAAAACATTTGCCCAGTGTGAACAATACTAGATAAAACATTAATTCTCTAAACTCAATATCTATTACAACAATGCAGGTTTGCTTATAGTTAATGTCATTTGATACAGAAAAAATCCGGGCACTTTCATCAGTTTCATTATAGAATGTGCAATTCGAGTCACGCATCCTACCGGCACAATAATCCCACTTTACATCGCGAGTACATACAACCTATTTTTTAGACATTCCTAATGGACTTGCATTTATATTTTTGCAAGCTTTTTAGTTTTTTCTTCGCTCCTGGTTTATAAGTGAACTAACAAGAGCCAGGCCGACCGATCTCCTAATATCTCCTATTCTCCCATTCATCCCTTTCTCCCTTTTTTCCTCCCTTTCCCTGTCTCCCTTTCCCTTCTCCTTTCTCCCTTTCTCCCTTCTCCCTTTCTCCTTTCTCCCTTTTCTCCCATTTCTCCCTTTCTCCCTTTCTCCCTTTTTCTCCCCTTTTCCCTTTCTCTTTCTCCCTTTCATCCCTTTTCTCCCTTATCTCCCTTTCTCCCTTTCTCCCTTTCTCCCTTCTCGCCTGCTCTCCTGTCTCCCTGTCTCCCTGTCTCCCTGTGCTCCCTGATCTCCCGTCTCCCTGTTCCCTTTCTCCCTTTCTCCTCTCATCCCTCTCTCCCTTTCCCTCTTCCCTCCCTCTCTCCCTTTCTCCACTCTCTCCCTCTCTCCTCTCTCCCTCTCCCCCCTTCCCTCTCTCCTCTCTCCTTCTCCCCCTCTCTCCTCTCCTCTCTCCTCCTCCCTCTCTCTCCTCGTCCCTCATCTCCCTCTCTCCCTCTCTCCCTCTCTCCCTCTCTCCCTCTCCTCTCTCCCTCTCTCCCTCTCGTTCCTCTCTCTCTCTTCCTCTCTTCTCTCTTCCTCTCTTCCTCTCTTCCTCTCTTCCTCTCCTTCCTCATCGTTCCTCTCTTCCTCTCATTCCTCTTCTTCCTCTCTTCCTCCTTCCTCTCTTCCTCTCTTCCTCTTTCCTCTCTTCCTCTCTTTCCTCTCTTCCTCTCTTCCTCTCTTCCTTCTTCCCTCTCTCCCTCGCTCCCTCTCTCCCTCTCTCCCTCTCTCCCTCTCTCCCTCTCTCCCTCTCTCCCTCTCTTCCCTCCTCTCCCTCTCTCCCTCCGTCTATCCCTCCCTCTCCCTCTCTTCCTCTCTTCCTCTCTCACTCTCTCCCTCTCTCACTCTTCCTCCCTCATTCTTCCTCCCTCCCTTTCTCTCTTTCCAACTCCCTATCCACACATTTAACGTACGTTACAGAAAAATGTTATAAAAAATGCGTAATTATTATGTTTATTGAATATGCATAGATTGACATTGATAATAAATCGAAAGAAATCTTATCACTTCAGATGATTCGTTTTCCAAGCTGCCATTTTTCTTCCATCTTTGGTTCAAACAGTAAAAGCAGGGCGAACCAATACCAATCCAGAACCGTCTGAAATTCTGTTTCTTCCTGCAGTCTGTAGAAACATCGTCGGTGGAGATTTTAATGGAAAATTCTGGCAGTGTTTGTTCAGCAAGATCACAATCAACTTTGCTTTTGTCTGAGGATATGAGGGCACGATCCCATGGGTATTATCTAAACAAAAGAAACGAATGGACCGTCGGTTATTTTTCCATCCACAATGCATACGATCTTTCGTGAAACAAAGGATTCCTTGATTGCGACGATAGGAAAATAATCTTCATGTTTTTGTAAATGATCTTCGATATGAATCCCGTATATTATTGTAGTCATTGAACTTATTCTGGAACTAAAGTATCCTAATACTAAAGTATATAAAGTTGTAATAAATAGTGTGTATGTTTTAGTGCTTAGTTGTTTTTTCAGACAGCCACTACGAAAAGTGGTTTTTGCAGAGCATGCATAGCGAGTTAAAAGTTCAATTTTTCGCACTAGCGCTAACAGCGAGACGATACTCAAGTGTTCAGATAAATCTGTGAATGCAAAGGAAACAAAATACTTTTACTAACCGCTCAGCTGTTATTGATGTGAAGTGATTTATAACTTCAATAAAAAAGTTACCTTAAGTGTCTTAGATTGGTATACTTGAATAAAAATAAAATGAAAGTCATTAGGAATGTCTAAAAAATAGTGAATGTTACACGCGATATAAGTGATTTTATTTTCTTCGTAGGATTGCGCCACTTGATAGCACACTCTCTAATGAAACTGATGAAAGCACACGGATTTTTCTTATCAATATTTTACTAATCAAACACCATGACGTAGTAGATACTTGAGCTTAGAGAAGTTATTTAAACATTGGTATTGTAAACATACTTTTATTTAGACCTTTCATACTTTGATATTGTAATTTCTATTGAAAAGTTTATGACAATGATTGAAGAATTGTTACTACAATAGAGTACTCACGCGATTATCCGGCAGCCCCGGTTAACCAAAACAGTCATTAAAATAACGACCTAATTATCCATTGAGAATAGAACAGAGATGTGTACCAATTATTTGCTGCAAAGTAGATAGCCGGCTTGTGTACTGGGTACGCCGCAAACGTCGCATACTCTGTTCTGAACACTTTCCCCAGTACGAGAATAATTGTATTTGACACATATTTTGTAAAGATAAACTGTTCTTTTTACTTTCTCGCACTTGCTAACGTAAGCAGAGAAAGTATTGTAATCGTGCACCGGAAAACGGCAAATTTTCGACACAAAAACTCTTGTTGCCGAACCCTGATAAAAAAGGGGGATAAATGCAGTAGCTAAATATAGAAAAAAATCCTTTAACATGTGATGTAGTCAGAAACCATGTTTTGTGAGTCCTTGATAGCGAAAAATCCGTCCATCCGTCCGTGCACAACTCACAAGGTTTATACGGGATGTATTGGATGTCAATTATTTCTGGATGTTCCATTTATTTGCGAAATTATCCTTGCTTGTCTGTTTGATGAGTTGGAAATTAAAAAAATGTTTAAAATATTTTTAGTTCGTTTACTATTTCGTTTAAAAAACTAACGTACGAATTTGTCAGAAAAAATGAAACATTGAAGTAATTGTATGAATTCGACTGAAGCAAAGTGTTCCAAAAGGAGCGCCATAGAAGAACTTTCATAAAACCACAACAATGCAAAATGAAAAATGTTATTTAAAGCACTTTACTTCACAATTGCAATAGTGTTAAAAAGTTCTGGAAAGGTGCACACTTAGGCGTGAAAGATGTTTAAAAAATATTTGTGTAATTTTGGAAAAAACAAAATAATACCTCAAATTAATTTTGTCATAGTAAACAGTGCAATTACTACCCGTTCGAAAAGTTAAAAAAAATGGGAGCCGTTTTTTAGAAAATGGCGCTTCTGCTGACTCGACGTTCCTTTGTACAGTTTGAAGATGGCGGTCCGCGCTGCGTGGTAGGAGTCGCCCTCTACTTTTTTCTGTGTAGTATCTATCCTGAGGTTTGGTGTTCTAATCTTTCAAGCGTTGCGATTGCATCATGTCAGCGGTGTCGTAAGCAGCACTGAAAACGAGAATTCAGTCGATATGTGCAATATGAGAGATTGCGGATTAACGTAATGAAATATTTGCATTTTCCAATCAAAATCGAAACTGTTTCGTTGGTGTTAGTATTCTTTCCGATTTGCTGCGTATTTTATGAAACCTTTCATACCATACATGACTACAGGCAGCACACTTTTCCGACAATTTATTCTTTTATTCGAAATTAGTTATATATTTTTTTGGATATCTTGTGAATCCACAAAACCAAAGACACCTATCACATGGTGGATGCTGCATAGTTTTCTTTCAATGTCAGCGCACATTGAAAATTAGTAATATAGTAATGATATACAAGAGCAAAAATTCTGCTAAATGAAACCACACAAAATGAATGTGCAAAAAGTACTACGCATGCTACTCAAAAACTACTAAAAACTATCAGTGTACACTAGAATAAAATAAACAATTAAAAAAACGAGTAGTGTTACTATAGTACGTATCTCGCATTACTTGTAACTTCTACGCGCTAAAAAATGTCTACATAAATCTGTAAAAGTTTTTTCAATGCATTTTTTCCCCATCGAGATTCGAACAAAAGTCGTCTGTGCTTTACCGCCTTGCGCTTTGCCCCTACTCCAAGCCGGTCGCTCTGGCTCGCCAACTCGAGCGGAAGCCTAAAAACCTAATTGTTTCTACTGAATATTACCAACACGCAAATTTTCGACCATTCAGAGAGACCAACGAGAATGACAGCGGCCCCATTCTTTAGGGCTCTTTTCGCCTGATTTATCTGTTGAAAATTTAAAGACGAAAACTGAAGCGACTTTTAATAAAATGTACTTTTCATAATTTCCATGAATTTTAATCAGATATTACATTAAAACTATTCGTTATTTTTTTAAAAAGGACGTGGCATATGTTAATTTAAAAAGTTAATTTTTAGAAGAGATTTTGATGAAGCAAAATATCTCTTTTTTCAATTTTGTTTTGAAATGTTAACTCTTTGCAATTTTTGAAACTGTGGAGAGTTAGTCGAAAATGGGACTTGTACCATATTTTCACCGTCCCTATACACATACGAAGAAAAAATGTAAAGAAAAAATCGTGAGTGCTTTTTGTGAAAATTGTTTGTTTTTTAAGAAATTGCATAATTTTCAGGCACACATTTCGCGAAAACTACCCATTCTTTCAAAAAATCGTTCATTACCTTTTTAAAAATATACCTGTTTAGAACTTAATTTTTTAGACAAAAATCTTCATCTTCCATTTTGAAGAAATGAAATGTTAACTTTTTGCAATTTTCAAAAATATAGTGAGTTGACCAACAATAGGACCAGCAAAATAGTTCATCTTTCTTAGATATATACGATGAGAAAATTAAAGAAAATATTTTGAGCGGTTTTTTGAGAAAATATTGTTTTATAAATTTCATAATTTTCAAGCACAATTTACCCCAACCATCCGTTTTTATTAAGTATGTGCAAGATCTGATCTTTTTTAAAGAGAAAGTATATTAGGACAGATTTTCTTCCATGCAAAAATCACTATCTTCAATTTTATTGTTTTGAATAATTAACTTTTGGTAATTTTCGAAAATACAGAGAGTTTGTCAGAAATGAGACTACGGCGCGTCCGAGGTTAAGAAAGAAATATAGCCTCTTATGGCAACAATGATACCAAACGCGACGCTTCTCTGCTGTACTGTATGAATCAAAAATTATGTGCTCGACGGTGACGAATCCTGCAATGGGGCTGAAAGCTAAAGTAGTTTGTCTTGAACCTTTCCAATTTATTTGTTTTCCTTTCTTTAAATCTTAAATACCCATGAGAGCCCTATACAGAGGAAACGTTTCTTTTAAGCTTTACACGCCCTTTGTACCTCTAAATGTCATAAGAAATCAGTAAGAAATATTAATTTTCAATACAATATACAAAATTCAAGCCAACTACATGCAGTTGCAAAATGATCAATGCTTTTTTTTCCTTTTTAAGAATAGAGAAATAATAATTTTTTATTACAAAATATTTAAAATTACTTTGACATCAAAATCAGTGGGTCCCACGGGAACAAACTGATTTGAATCACGGAAAACTGAACTGCCTCGCACCGAGAGAACAGTAAGCAATGATTACGAATCCCGTTCGAAAATATATTAATACTTAATTAGTATTAATATCCGTTTGTTTTTCCTTTACCACTCTTGTGCTTTACGGTTGGTGTATCATACTGAAACCAATTCCTAACTTCATTTATTTCACTTGTAAGTTTTAGAAGTTCACAACTGTGACCTGTTCATAATCAGCAGCAAAAAAATTAATATATAGGATCGTGGATATCGTTTTTTGTCTTAAAAAAGGAATTATGTATCAAAACATTTCCAAACCCAAAAACATATATTCTTAAACAACAACAAAAAAATACCTTTTGTACAATAACAAAATCAATCTAGCATAAAGTTTTTCTTCTCTCTTGGAAAAAAATGACTAATTAAATAATTCAAAAACAGTGATAAATTTATTAACACTTTGACAACAACATAATGGGAGCATTAAGCACAGTTTGTAAAGTTCAAGTTACATGCACTTTCTGAGCACTCATTACAACATTCACATAAATGTTTTTTTTAGCTCTCTGCATTTACTTTTTACTTATGCACGATCTAATAATCGCTATGTACATTGGAGAATGTCATGACACGCTACCAGTGCACATACTCGTGAAAAAGGGGTTAGGGGCACTACGGAAATATTATCAAGGGCCTGGTACGTCTTAGCAAACTGGGCGAACTTGATGCAAACTCATGACAAATTCGTGGCGAAAGATAAGGAGAAAAGAAATAGGAAAGACGATTATTACCAACCTCTTCTCGGGGCCTTGTCCCCACCCAACGACGCGAAGCTTGCGACAGTCAGCGAGCTCGTGTCGTCTAATATACATATCTGCGCAGATCCGTGCTTCAGTTCCAGTTTCTCTTTGCGTCCTCACCACGTCTACGAACCTCCACTCCCAATAGCACACTTTCTCGACCTTCCTCTCTCGCGTCTCAAAGCCATGTCCTCCCGTTGCTCCCTACCGCGTCGGTCGGCACGGACACTACAATTTAATTATCTAAGAATATTTATAAATAAGTTCCCAACCTCTTTCAGAGGGTACTGCCCGCGCGATTTGACTGTAGCGTGAGTATTTGTGTCAACCACGAAGAGGTAAAGGTTACTATACATTCTAAATTAAATTTAAAAATTGTAAATTAATAATTTTACCACAACCTAAAATCCAAATTCAAGAAAACTGAACGGATATTAATTTAATTTTGTCCTGATGAAAACCATAATTCTCATAAAATTCAACTAAACACAGGCGAATAACGACAATCAAACAAGCGGAACGTGAACTTTCTGATCACAGTATGTCACGGCAGCATTGGCCGATCCAACAACTGATCATATCCCTTTCTACAAAAAATAATTAATTCTAAAGATATTCACAATAATTTGTGATAAATATAATATGTTTTCGAGGTATTTTACTAACGTAATAGCTGTTATGAAAAATTACGTTAGTGAGGATTTAACACAGTTTTTAATCTTAAAAACAGGAGGGATGTTTATTTAACGGAAAAGTCCATAAGGCCCTGTAATTCAATCTTATCCTCAGACGCGCTATAGCACCGCCTCTTTATAGTCCTCTCATGCATACGAGGAGAAAATTTAAAGAAAAAATCCATTTTCTTGAGAGAAAAAGATGTTAAAAAGTTTAATTACCGGATATGGGGACATCTATCTTCAATATATTCATTGTAGGAAAGCGTCGAACAAAATTGAACATTAAAATTTATCGAAAATTCAGGGTTTGCAATAAAAACAAGACCTTTTATAAAGCGTCCTTAGCGCTGTCCCAAAATTTAATAAAAAATTGGTGCCATTTTTAAGACAATTTTTAAAATGTTTATGAGCTTCGTGTAAAGTACTCTGAAAAATAAATATGCCCACTTCAAATTCTGAAAGTCTTGAGATGGTTCAAATCGACGGGGAAATGTCGATTTTTGAGAAAATCGGCTGAACGCTTTTTTATGCTAGAGTTGACCACACGGAGTGACAGACATTTTACTGTCAATCGATTTTTCTGTATCAAGGACCAACAAAAGATGAATTCTGACTACACCACATGTTGGAGGAAGTAATTTACTATAAATAGAAACATGACTTACCCATTTTTGGTTACTAAAGAACCCATAAGAAAGTGTTTCTGTTCCGAAAATTCGCCGTTTTCCTGTGCATGATTTCAATACTTTCACTTCCTGAGAAGTAATGGTGAGAAAGTAATAATGATAATGGAATAACGAAGCATATATTAAATACATTACATGAATTTCGTGCGTATTAAGATTCAAATTATGCTGTTGTTCATGAATAGTAAATTATTAATGGCAAATGATATATGCCATAAAACTTTGCTGTGTTGCTTTCTTCACTTTCTGGTCTCTTTGGAAGTTAGTAATATAGATGTTCTGTGTTTTCCTGAGTTCGCAAATACCTCATAACACGAGGGACACTTCTCGCTCGGCCGGAGGATGTTGCATAGGCACTGGGCTCCGCTTGGGCGCGCCACTGCTCATGCCGTGATGTGTCCGCGTTCGGTTGTCGGGAGAAGCAGCTCCGCGGTGTACACCCCTGCGACGCCCCAGCGCATGCGCAGATGAATGGCTCCGTTGTGCCCTGTCAGGGGAGCGTCCCGGGACACCGGTGAAAAATACTTCGGAAATACACTTCAGTTAACTTCTGCGGAGCTGACGGTTTGAAGCGCCGTTTTTTCTCTTTCATCGCGAATGTTGTGTTGCAACATCTCTTTCCAACAGAAGTTTTTGTGTTCAGGTGTTCCGAGACTACGATGATCTCTCTTCTTGACGGGAATAAGTCAGGGACCGAAAACAATTTTTTTCGGAAGAGGTATTTGTATATGTGTAGCAATATATTTATCTTTATTTTACATTCATCCGAAAAAAAAAAACGAATTATATGAGAACCGAATGATAGAATAGATACGAATGATATGAACAGATATGAAACGTCTAGTATTATTGTTTTCTTTCTACTTTGCCATACACGTACGTACGTACATACGAGGTATTACACGTAGTGTAGAGAAAGTTATGTAGTGCTGCGACACACCAAAAATAGTTGTTGTTTTTTTCTTTGTTAAAAACGTTTGTCCCTCCGATCGTCTACGAACAACACTAGCGACTATACTATTCATAGAATTTTTTCTCTTCCATCGATATTCCCCGGTTCATCTGGTTCAACTTGAAGCTCTGCGAGTTTGAAAAACTTCTCTGACTTTGGGGGGTACTTTTCATGAAGCCCAAGGATCATTTTAAAATTTCCTCAAAAATAGCTCAATTTTTTTCTTTCAATTTCTTGTAAGAACAGAGTAAAATACACTTTTACATATGTCATTAGTCCATTTTTCATCACTGACTCTGAATATTCGAAACTTGCGAAAGTTTGAAATTTATACGCTGTCTTCCTGCAACTACAAACTTGAAGGAAATCCTGGAAATTAAATTAATTATCCGTAATTAGCCTTTTCTCTCAGTTCAGGCACATTTTTTTAAAATTTAGTTAAAAGGTAGTAATAAATTTCGCGCAATATGGAGTGAAATTTGGGCAATACTAAAAAAATATCAAATACGGCTTTTATTTTTTTCTTTAAATTTTTGTCGTTCAATTTACTGTAACAGATGGTATTTCAAATTACCAGCATTTTATAAATTCGTACTTTATTGAATTTGTGAGTCCAATTACTTAAAATATTTTCTTACAAATTTTCACGAAACGCAAAATTTAGAGTGGAAATGTGCTCGAAAATTCGCATTTTTAGAAACACACAAACAACACTTTCAACGAAATAGTTCCAAATTTTTTAACAAAAATTCACTAATGGTATAAGGTTTTATTCTTGTATAATATTCTAAACTCATGTTACCATTCTATTATTTGCGGTCAGAAAATTGAAAAAAATATAGTTTGGGCCGCGGTAGATGGCAGCTGAGAAGAGTGTGGGACTAAATCGAAAACCTAATCTTGACCAAAGAAATTTTAAAAACCTAACTAGTACGAGCAAGAGTGTGCCATTATGTAGCACCACTAGTTTTGTATTTTGCTCTTGTTCAAAGTCTAATAGGTGACAAATAACTTACTTCTTCTGAAATGTGTTTTACTGGTATTTTTGTGGAAATAAAACTGCAGTTTTGTGGAATAACTGTAAATTTTTGGATTACTACTATTATTGTATATCTGTCATGTCTTCTTCTGACTGTCTTTACTTACTTTTTACTAGTTATGCATTACAGAGAAAGTTTATTAATGCTGTGAAAAAACGGGGAATTTTCTACAGAAAAACAACTGACGAGCTTTGGATACGAAAAAGTGAATAAATATTGTCCCTAAATTACTTCCATTAACACGTTGTGTTGTCAGAATCCATGGATCGTTGATATCGAAAAATCGACTGATGGCAAAATATCACTCCGTCCTCCTGAGAACCACGCCAGCACTTAACCGCGCGCTAGCGCCTAAACCATTTTTCAATAACTAAAGTTACAAAAATAATTTTGTAGGCATTGTTGTTTACATTAATTTTGGATGTATTTGTTGATGGTGTTTTTCCTTGACTATCTTTCTCGGTCTCTGTCTGTCCGTCTCTGTCTCCCTCTGTCTGTCCTCTGGTTGTCGGTCTCTGTCCGTCTCTCTCTCTCTCTCTCTCTCTCTCTGTTAGTCTCTGGTGGTCCCTCTCAGTCTGTCTGTCTGCCTTTATATATCTCTCTGTCTCTGTTTGTCTCTGTCTGTGTCTGTGTGTATCTGTCTGTCTGTGTCTCCCTCTCTCTCTGTCTCTCTCTGTTTGTTACTGTCTGTGACTACCTGTCTGTCTCTCCCAGCGTCTCTGGCTGTCTCTCTCTGTGTCTGTCGCTCCCTCTCTCGCGCAGCCTGGGCACGGCAACGCCCAGAATGCACGAATCCCAGGTGGAGCTTAGTTGGAATGGAAATTGAATTAAAATTACGTACAATCTTGTTCTGCAGCACCATTTAGTAGTTATGACAAAATTAACATAACAAAAATCTTTTACATGGGAAAAAATATGTACATGTGTCATCTTCCTTGGATATCGGGCCCATGATTCTACTGCACCCCTTCTGGCGTCTGGAGAAATGTATTAGGAACCTGTCTCTTTGCGATAGGCGAAAAATAATCAGTGTGGAGCATCTACCAGCATCTTATTTTAATTATTCATTTTCAACATTACTGCTGTATTTGTCTTTACCAAACTTTACAAGAACACTGTTGCAAAATCCTGAAGAAGGACGTGTACTTTTTTAGTATTCATTCATACACAAATTTGTATGGAATCAAAGTCAATTGCATGTCATTGAATTCACTTTCATTAGCATAGATTTACATTTATTTATTTACAATTATTTACTTTACAGTTTTTGATACGTAATATTTACATCTTATTTAATATTTAAAAAATACACATCCCAAAAATGTATACATTTCCTTTTCCACCCTCAATATTCAGAAATAAATTCTTATATAACTTGATAATAGTACTTTACTTTAATGACTCGACTTTTTAGTCTTTAGACATTCCCAGTGATCCGTCCATCTCGATACATCTCAAGCCTCCCACGATGAGAGTTTCCGGAGCTTTCTGTCCTGTTCTTCCCATACTCTCTATTCTGCTGACGGCAGGATGGAAATCTCCCCCTTCTCAACCACTGTAATATTAACGATATCTCAATTCAGTTTTAGAAAATTTCATCAGAAATTCATTAATTCTTTTTTTTTTAATTTTGACCAAAACAGTAAACATTAATTAGAAATTATTAAATTTTAAAGCGCACATTCCGAAGACATAAAGTGCCAGGTGCAATCGTATGTGACGTTACATGTCGAACACGAATTCTGCGACACTCAATTTCAGAAGTAAAAAATTGCTGCAAGTGACATCACTGTCAATGTAACGGTCGTGACACGTCCAATGAAGCAATCACCGACAACGCGAGACGAAGCAATATCGGAAGCGTCGTCCATAACCTGGACACATTCACTCACCCCATCGATCCCTTCGTCCCTCAAAAACTTCGCGAGAGGCGCCTGGAAAATGAATAACTGATGACGTATGATGAATATAAAACCCTTCAATAACCACCCCCCACTTGCCTCTTGCAATTAAAAAATGGCAAACGCATTTTATCTCGTCCGGAGCAATATTACACCATTTTTAATCAGCATCTCACTTCCCTGTGACCTCCCCGTGTAGCCTCCCCCGTTAGGGGCCTCTTATTATTCAGCGCCGCCGCAGCCACCGCAGCCACCCTTCGGCGCACCCGCTTCCTGAACCCTCCCCCCCCGCCACCGCACGTTCTGTGAAGCCCGAGTTTTAGATGAGTTTTAATCTGAGGCCGCCGCGGCCGCCTGTGTGTGTATGCCATTGGTTTGTATCTCCCACGAGGGGCAAATAAATTGCTATGTCCCCTGAACACCAATATTCCATATCTCATTTCCGGCCTAGCGATAAAATGGGACGGAACGCGGGGCTGCGGCCCACGCCCGCCACGGGCCTCTACCAGCGCGGAACCGGCTCAGCATTCGGAAACGACGCGTGTTATAGCTCGTAGGAGAACCATTGATAGCTTCCAACATTTATTAAGTGATTGATCTCTAAAATGTATCTGCGTTTAAACTTCACATTTAAAGTTAAAAGAAATGGCGTAATGTAAATGAACATTTTAATACTAACAGAATGGGGTATAAACAGAACAGTGTAACTCGTAGAATGGATTATGCCATGTTTATGTAGTATTCCATGCCAGCACGAAGTGCAGCCGGAATACATGACACCAAAAAATCGATTTACGGCAAAATGTCCGCCGGTCTGTCTGCGAACAATGCTTGCGGCTAAACCGTTCCACGGATTTTATACAAAATTGACATTCCCTAATTGATCTAGCTGATTTCGCAGATCCTTGAACTTGAAATCGAAATTTTAATTTTGAATGGTACTTTACTTAAAATTCCAGGGACATTTGGCAAATTTAAAAAAAAATGACGTGTTTTATTAAACATTGTTACTGGATAGTGGAAAAGACGTTTAGGATAATGGCTCATGTTGTTTGAAAACCCTAATTTTACGAAAATTGCGTAAGTTTGAAAATTTCTTCGGCGTCTTCCTATAACTAAACTATTATAGAGTTTTGACCCTTAATGAATTCTGTTCCCTAAAGGTAGATTTTTAACAGCTATCATGTACAATTTTTCGATTTTACTTTTTGCGCAATTTTGAGTGAAACCTAAGCGCTTTTAAAACCATTTCCATAGAGATCTAAAGAATTAAATAAATCACACCACCACAACCAACGCACTATCTACTGGACACATAAGTATCCGAATATTTTGAATATCGCAATAATTAATACCCAAACCAATTTTCTCTCAGTTCTTCATTTCGAAATACGTTCAGAGAACTTACCAGTCTTTATTTCAACAAAAAGAACCTCATCATAATCCACCCATACCCCTCCACGCATATAAACTCCAATAACTTTAAAATATTATAAATAATCAACCCCTAAGTAAAACCCTAAAACCCCCTATAGAAATAGAACAAACAATAGCTTAACTAAATAATTCGATTAATAGTACTATTAAAAAACAGCAAACGATATTTTAATAGTAATCGAACTATAAAAAATAAACTACACAAATTTATTTTGGAAAATATAAGCACCAAAAAGCTCACTCAAGCTATAATAACTTAATTCAGTTCCCTAATACAACCAATAATACGTTCTAGCTGTTCATTAAACATATTTAAAAAAATTAAGCATATCCCATCCCTGGACCAGGACAACTAGTTGTGATACAGAATGGCACACACTTTCCCAAATTTGTTTTATATTTCCATTAGCTAGCTATTCGAATATGTCACATACTCTTGCCTGCTGCCATATACCACCACCTAAAGACTTTTTTTGACATTTTCTATTTTTTGTTTTCTTAGTAATAAAACGGAAATATTATTTTATAAACAATAAAGAATATTAAAAACTAGTCATAAATGGCAATTTTCTTCGATAAATATGAGGCCATTTTTATGAAAATGGCGCTTAAGTGCTACAGTAAATTGGAAATTTAAAGCACTTTTTCACAGAACATTTTTGAGTTTTCGAAGAACTTCATTTGAAGACATTTGAAGCACATTAACTTACAAAACCAATACTGTTTACAAATTGCTGGAAATGTGCATATTAAAGGCGTGAAATATCTTTCAAAGCAATTACATTTGTGTAACTTTTTGGAAAAAAAATACCTCGAAATGCACTTTACATCTTATTAAAGAACGCAATTAGCACTATCCGTTTGAAAAGTTAGAAGAAAAAATAGTGCTATTTTTTAGACAATGGCTCTTCTGAAAATGCCAAATTTTGAGCTAACGGTTGAGTTTTCTAGAAGCTTTATCTGACATTTTTTAAAGCACATATACTCATAAATACATTAATGAAAACAAATTTTCGCTAATGTAAATATCAATGACGTGAAAGACAGGGTAAAAATTACATTTTTGTAATTTTTTGAAAAAACAAAGAATAGCGCAATATGTTTGTCATTTTTAGCGTGCAATTAGCACAATCCCTTCCAAAACTTCAAAGAATAAATTTGGGTTTTTAAGAAAAACTTCTTTGTGTAATTTTTTAAAATTGCAGAAATTGTACGCAATATTTTGCGAAAACTACTAATATTTTTAAACGATGTACATGAAGTAATTAAATTAAATAAAGTAATTATGAACAACAAATTTTATTCGAAGGAAAAATTTCTATCTTTAATTTTGCCGCTGTAGGAGGTCACCGACCAAAGTTTTCTTTTTAAATTTTCGAAAATTCAGAGTTAACCGTGAAAATCGGACATATGCTAATTTTATCAGTATGTTACTCCATTCTTAAAAGAAATTTAAAGAAATAATTTGGAGCTGATTTTGAGAACTTTTCAAAAATGTCCGGAGGATATCATGTAAAGTACCTCTCAATTTTAAAGCTTTTTTTTTCAAAAACTCAATGCGTCGACTCGAGACAGATGGAAAGGGCTTTCTTCGATTTAGGGAAAATACTACGTATGATTTATGCGCTAGTGATGTTCACAGACGGACGGACGAACTAACGGCCGGCCGGCCGGCCGGACAGACATAGACAGACAGAGGGACATTGTGAAAAAATAAACTTTTTGGGCATTAGGGGACCCCAAAACGTATTTCCGTTGAAATCTCGTAATGGATTTTCCACAGCATTACATGCATAACGTACCCTACACTACGTATACTGACAAGTAAAAATAACTAACAAAAGGATCGCGCGATCTTTCCATTACTTACACACAGTTACACCTGTATGCACAATATTACCACGTTGCCGGGAGTCCAATTGGGGCCCTTAAGCTTGTCCGAACTGGGGCAGTGCCTAGCTGGTGGGCGATATCTGGTTGGGGAAACCCCGCTAGTCGTCGTAGGTCAGCGCCGAATCTCGCCATTCAGCGAGGAAGATAACCACCATTTCCCGTAATAAAAAAAATTTTGCACAACACTTATGGTATTAACGACTTCGGAAGTTGACTCAACGGGAACCACTAATCAATAAATAAACTCCTGTTTATAAGACTTCCAAGTGCAGAGATTACACGCACGAGGCCAACTTCAGGGCAGAGGCGATGTAACGGTTAGCGTATCGGACCCCGATCGGAGCCGTGGATTTTTAAGGGCGAAAAAATCCTTCGTACGTCTTCCTTCGGACGGGAAGTAATGCCGACTGACCTATGTTAATAGAATTACTTGCATGTAAACGATCTAGCCTAAATTACGCCACTGAGCTAAATTCAAATCGCCTGTTCGTCACCCATGAAATACCTTTCTCCGTTAGTTGGTGTAAGGAGCGAAAAAGCGGGCCTGATGGCCCGAGACTCGCCACGTAAAAGAAGGTATCAATTCCATGTGGCAGCGTGGACGGTGAGGGGGAGCGGCCGCGAGGAAGCCTGGTGTCTGCGCGCAATTGATGTCAGCTGTTTATGGCCCGCAGGCTGCGTACGGTGCCCCGGGAGGAGGGGGAGGGGGAGGGGGAGGGAAAACGCGACGAAACAGTATGACATGGCGTTTCGCTGTACGATAATTGGCAGACATCTATCGAACAGGCAGGTACAAGCTCCTAGGACGCGAAACTTGTAAATGATATAGCTATGACACGAGTCTTTTTGATCGTGATAAACATGAGATACAGGGAGAAGCACCGTGTACTGACCAATGAACAAGCGTGCTATGCATGATGTCAGGAACCATTTATATTGATACTGCATTCATCCTCTCTTTTAGAAATAAATACATTGACCCACAGTTATTTAAATAAACAACTCAATGTTTAAGTTCATAATGTTCATTCATAAAATATTTATTTTGAAATAATCATCTTATACCATACTGTACATAATGAAAATGATATATCATACACACATGAATGCGATACTTTTAATGATAAATATAAAAATAAAGAGCTTATTATGAATTATTGTCTTTGATTTGGAGGGATGAAAAATGTCAGTACTCCCCAGAACAGAAAACATAGATATTGTATCTTAAAATACCAATAGGATAGCAGTTAAAATTAATTTCAAATTAAAACAATATTCCCCGCAGTCAAACAAACTTTTTTTCCCATTATTCACATTGGTCATACTAGTGTTTATTTCTCAGTTTTGTGAGGTAAAAGGAGCGCAAATAAAGCAATTTAGCACGAGACATCGCTGTCGTCGCCGTCGTTGAGGTTGAGCTGGCCCTCACTGGCGGACGCCGCCTTCCCCCCGCCCGTGAACTGCAGTGCGCCGGAGTCGCTCTCCGGGTAGGAGGGCACGCGCCCCACGGCGGCTGCCCGCTGCTCCCGGGGCGCCGCGGGCCCCGCCGTCACCACCAGCTCCTCTCCCGAGTCGCTGGCCTCGCCCCCCCGCCGCGAGGCGCTCGAGGGACCATGCCCCCGCGCCGCACCCGCGCCCTTCGGGCGTTGCTCTTGTGGACTCGGCGACTTCACTTTGGTTTTGGGTATGGCGCCTGTGTTGGATGCGGATGAATGGGTTTGATCGCCGACTTTCTTCTCAGTTTTTGAAGATGTACTCTCTGATTTCGCTTTTTTGGAAGGTGGCGTGCCGTTTTGTTCAGGCATGTCCTTGGTAGCGGCAGCAGCTACAGGTGATCCAGTGGCAACTTTAGATTTTACTTCTTTGGGTGATGGAGATTTATGCTTACGTTCTGAATCTTTTTTCAAGTCAGGAGGTTTTCCCGGTGCTTTGGATTTCCCTGCTTTGGGTGAAGAAAGCTTATGATCGACGTTTTTCGGACTAGTTGCTTCCTGAGGAGTACTCGTATCTCTAGGTGCACCTCCTTCGGACAGTGGAAGCGTAGTATCGTAATCAGCAAATGCTTCCGCAGCACCGGTGTCTACAGGAATAGGATGCGTTTGCTGCGAGATCTCGGGGTGTTCTGGGTCCGAGGTGTGGTCCGGGGTTTCCGACCCGATGGCTATTCGTGCGTAGCGCATGAGGTTAGAGCCGGCGTCAAACAGCGCTCCGAACATGCCCCCACCGTTAGAGGCCGGGGGCGGCGGGGACGAAGGGAGGGGGGGAATGTCATTGTCGCTCTCGTCGATCACGACACTTTCATCTGGAGGAGACTCTACACCGTTCAGTTGAATCACACTGTTCGTAACTTCCGTGAGGTCTTTTTCATCTGGAGAATCTCTTGTCTCGTTCCTTGATTCATGGGGAACCTCATGAACGTCCAGGTTTTTTGATTGTTCTTCCTTCTCTTCTGATACAGTGCTGTCTGACCTGTTGATTGTTGCCTTTTCACTGAACTGCACTTTGGAAGCTCGTCTTGGTACGCGAGGTCCATTAGATTTTTCTCGCTGAATGTTCATGGGTTGTGAAGGAATTTCAGCTTCAACATTTCTGATCTCTTCACGCTTGCCTTCTTGGCGGTTGTATTCAGAAACACCGACAGAAAGCCGAATAAGACTCACTTTACTTTTATCATCATCGCCCCAGTCGAAAAGTGATTTTTGCTGAAACAGAGATGTCGTGTGTGGATTCAGTGTTTCAAACTCTTCCTCCTGCTCCTCGTCTTCCTGCACCTCGTCCTCGTTTTCTTCCTGTTTCTCTTTTTCGTTTTCATCTCTTGACGGCTCTTCCGTCGCTGGCTGTTTGGCGTCCGCAGCATCTGCAACGACGTGCTTGTCCTGCGATGCGGTGAGGCTCTTTCTCCTCCTGGCGGGTGCCTCGGGGGTTCCGTCGCCCTCCGCCGCAGCCTCCTCCTTGCGCGCCCACTCCTCCAGCATCTCGACGATGTCGGTGTGCGGCGCGCGCGCGGCGAGGCGCGCGGGCGAGGCGCCGTCGCCGTTGGGCGGCGCGGGGCGCGCGCCGGCCTCCAGCAGCGACGCCACGACGCTCGCGTGGCCCTCCTTGGCGGCCCAGTGCAGCGGCCGCGTCGCCTGTCGCGGTTGGCGCGGTGCGGGTCGGCCCGCCGCCACCAGCGCCGCGGCGGGCGCGCGCGTGCCTCGCCCGCCGCCCAGTGCTTGGCGCCGTCGACCCGTGGTTTGTCGGCCCAGGCCGCGTCCGCCCCGCGCGCACAGCTTCGTTCCAGCGTGGCGCGTGGCCCCACCACGACGCCAGTGCAGCGGCGCGGTCGCGCCACGGCGGTCGCGCTGCGTTCACGGGCGCGTCCGGGCGGCCAACAGCGCGCCCAGCACGCCGCTGTGGCTCGACCCTGGGCCGCCAGGTGCAGCGGCGGCGCGCGGACGACGCCCTGCCCGCGGCCGCAGCGCGGGCTATGGCGCGCGCTCGAGCACGGCGCCGCACCAGCAGACGCGTGGCCGCGCAGCGCCGCGTCAGGTTGAAGGCGGTGTAGCCATTCGTCAGTTTGGCAGTGTCGAGGTCGGCGCCCAGCATCCAGCCAGGCACATGCGGCCGCGGTGCGTGGCTCTTGTGTGCACGCCAGTGCAGGCGGGGGGGCCCGTCCGGGTTGACGATGGTTCACGTCCACCCCGGCGTGTCTGAAGGTGTGCAGCGTGCCGGGCCGGTTCTCCGCAGCGGCGGCGGCACGCGGGTTGCCGCCGCGCGGTTCACGATGTTCACCTCGGCGCCCTTGTCCAGGCAGGAGCGCACGACGGCGCTCTGGCCCTCCATGGCGGCCCAGTGCATGCGGGCGTGCACAGGTCGGCGCGCTTGGCGTTGACTGCGCCGCCGCGGGCGGCCCTACCAGCGCTCTGCGCAGCGCAGAGTGCCGCCGGCCGCCGCCAGTGCAGGCGGCGAGGCGCCGCGTTGTCGGCGCGCCGGCCGCCCGCGCCGGCGCTCCAGCAGCAGGCGCACCAGGCCGGGCGTGGCCCTCGGTGGCGGCGGCTATCTGATCCTCTAATCTCGCCCCCCCGGCAGCCATAGTGCAGCGGCGTGGGAGCCTCTCGCCGTCCTCGCGGTCCGCCTCGGCGCCGGCCTCCAGCAGCACGCGCGCCGCCTCCGCGTGGTTGTCGGCGACGGCCGCGTGCAGCGCCGTCGCCCCGTTCAGCTTCTTGATGTTGGCGCTGGCCTCGAAGGCGAAGAGCGCGCGCAGCGTGTCGGCGTGGCCCTCCTGCGCCGCCAGGATGACGGCCGACGACCCGTCGTTGCGTTGCACGTTCACGTCGGCCTTCGCGCGCCGCTTCGGGTCGCCCTTGAACACGCGCAGCAGGTTGTGGCACAGCGTCTTCTCCGTCTGCTCGTCCAGCTCGCGCTGCAGCAGGTACTCGACCATTTCGGTTCGGCCGTTCTCTGCGGCGATGTGCAGCGCTGTGGAGCCTTCGAAGTCGATAACCTGCCGAAAAGCACAGTTGGCTATTAAATTTAGTTAACATATGAATCATTGTGAGAAGTAATTCAAAATAGAAGTGAGAAACTAGTGGTACTCCAGCAACACATACTTTCTCTCATTATTTCTTTTGCAGTTTTCGAAAATTCAGAAAGTTCATTGAAAATCCGATGTACACTATTTCAAGCGTTCCTTCTGTTGAAACAATAAAGAACAATTTGGAGCGATTTTTGAGAATTTTTTTTAATTTGCAATAACTTCAAGCAGAAATAACCCGAAAGCTATATTTTTTAATTGTGCATGGTCTCAAGATCTGACATATTAAAATTAATTTTAAGACACAGAAACTTATCAGATAATTTGTAGTTTTGTAGTATTATATTTGTAAATTTCTTTGATCCATCGACAAGGAAGATTTAAAGAACGAAATGGAGCTATTTGTGAAGAAAGTTTGTTTAAAACTGCATAATTTACGCAGAATTGCGCTAAAACTAATATTTTCGAAAAAATTTGAATCACATAACTTTAAGATGTCTGTCAACAACGGATTTTATTAAGAAAAAGAGCTCTCTCTTCAATATTGTATTTGTCGGATAAGCTGAAAAAAAAATTTTGCGATATTGCAAAAATCTGGAATTTAGAGCGGAAATAAGATCTGCGACATTATTTTAAGTGTCTTTTACTTTCCAAAGGAAAAAGTTCAATCAAAACTAGTCGTCCTTAACAGCACATACTTTCTTATATAGCGTGTAACTTGTCCGCTATATTACATTATTATAAATATCATTATACTATTACAACATGCAAAAGTTACCAACCAGCAAAATTATCTTCCCCACCGAGCATCAAACTCAGGCTCTCGGAGTTAACTAGCCTTTAGCCAAACAACTGCGCTGCAGAAACGCAGTGAGGTTCCACTCGGGCAGACGCCTAAAAATGTAATTGTCTCCACCCAATATTTCGAACATGCAATTTTATTATTTTTCGAAAATAATGAAGAGTGTTGACCGAAAATGAAACTTAAACCATAGTTTTACCGTCACGTAATACATATGAAGATATTTTTTTTAAAAGAAATTGCCCTTTTGTAATTTTCAAAAAATCTGATATGTCGATGAACATGAGACCTGCACCACTATCTTAAGTGTTCCATTACGCTATCCGAGGCCAAAGTTTTTTAACAATATTTTGAGCTATTTGTGAGTAACTTTTTAAAATGTTTTTGAGACAACAATTTGCTCGAAGAGAAAAGTAATATCGAGGTGATTATTTTCGAGTATTAATTATATTAATTTGGAGTATTTATTGCTTTTAGCGTTTCATTCAGGGCATAGATAACATTCTAATTTCTAAGATTTATAAAATTTATTTTGATGGATTCGCGCATGGTGTTGCCGACTTTTATTTTTATTTTATTTTCAATTTACTTAATGTAATTACAATTATAATTTTAATAATAATTAAGTATTGAAAATAATTGTGTACGAACATTTATTTAACGTATGATAATTTGAGATTCACTTTTCAGCTATCTGACCACTTCAGTTATGAAGTTGCAATATAGCAATAAGAACGTCGCGATACGGCGTGCAGTTCAAAAAATAATATTTTATTATCAGGCGGTACTTCTAAGAGTGTTTATTGAGAAAGATGGTGGTATCGATAACCAGGATATCGTGAATTTAATACTTCTGGTGTTAATACAAGAAAGAATGGAAGGTGATTCGAGGTTGTCATTCGAATCTTGAATAGAAATATTACATTTAATATTTAAATATATATTCGAAATCGCGTTAATACATTCTAATAAATTTATATACGAGTACAATACGCATTGGGCGTGTTTGGTACGTTTATCCAGAGCATCAATACACGGAATTCAATGGCAGGAAGAGGTTTTCGTTTAAACGTTTAAATTTTTTTTAAGTGTTTTTTTTTCTAATTTCTTTAAGAAACTGGAAATGGTAGTTGAAGAGTAAGACAGAAATTGTTATCAGTATGCAGAATTGGAGTAAAACTCTAGGGTGTGCAGATGTGCGGATGTGAGGTTCCGTCACTCATGGTTAGACCACTTCTCGTGCACCACTCGAGACGTATGAGGAGTCATTCGATGCGTCTCGGTCACATGATGGGGAACTGACAATTTGATTTCGGATAATTTATTAGAAGATTCAAAAAATCTGTTTTTCTTGGGTTTTGGTGCTGAGATCTTTGTGATAATGCCACGAATTAAACCAACGCCACCTAAATACCTCTATGTAGATCATTAATTAAACACCCGTACCCAAACAATTTTTTAGCAAAATACGCCATAATTTTCTTTCACGACGTTGGCAGCTCTAATGTTGACATCTTTAAGTGAACGATTGAATCACCAAGTGAATCGCGCTGCAGATGGATTTTAATTAAGATTCTAATTATCATATTTAAAAAAGAAATTTGCGAAAACCTATGAATAGTATTACCTCGGAACTTATTAAACTTGAAGATTTAAAGCGAATACGAAGAAAAGAAAACTGTGAGTAATAGTAGAGACTGAATGAACGTTATGTTCGACTTCACACTTTTACGTTATTACATAAGTGTTCAAATACCGATTTTGAAATGAATGTGACCGACAACTTACGTTTAATAAACTTTGTTAGTAGATAGTGTGAAGGACACTTATGAGAACAGTGTCACGTTGGTTCAATGCCCTGATATTTCGAAAGAAGGAAAAGTTCAATTTCAATTCAGTAACATATTTTATTAAGGGGTCAGATTTAAAGATAGATTTTAAAACTAGATCATGGAAACGTTTTCGAAAATTTGAGTTTTGCAAAAAATGATGACATGTGTTTATTCAGAGAGAAATCGCGGTATCAATAGTATAACTACGGTCGAGAGAGTACGAGTTTGCCGCAGAGCTGGGGTGGGGGCGTGTTACCTTCTTGAGCTCGACCCCGAGCGCGTGGAAGTGCTCGAGCAGGCGCACGTGACCGCGCTCGCAGGCGCCGACGAGCGCCGCGTTGAGCAGCACCTCGCTGTCGAGCAGGCGCCCCGTGGCGACGAGGTCGTGGCGCGCCGCCTTGCCCGCCGCCGGCAGCAGCCGGTCCAGCGCGCCCCACGCGCGCACGCGGTCGGCGTAGCGCAGCGGCCGCCAGCCCAGCACGCCGTCCGCCAGCCCCACGTCAGCGCCCGCCACCACCAGCAGCCCCACCTGCTCGCGAGAGAAACACACACTTGGAACACGCGCGGGGCTGGCCCACTCGACTCCGCACCTGCGCGTGCACTAACAATCAGCAAATCCCAGATGTGCAGCATCATAATATGAACTTCCAACCGTCATATGCTCATGGTCAAAAATCATCCACCCTTTTACGTGCTCTACAAGTTTGTAACATATCTGGGGCTCCCTATAATAACACAGGCACACGAAGTAAAAATACGTTGTCAGACTCAAAGACTTGACACATGTTTCTCTGTATATGTCTACGCGCTGATCCGAAACCGGAATTGGGTCAAAACCTTCCCGTTTTTTCGCGATTTAAAAAATAGTGGAGGGTGATAGCGCAATTCTGGCTTCATATTCGGATTTAGCGCATCGATATAGGTACAGAAACATATCTCAAGATTTTTAGTCTGACAAGAACCACTGAAAACAACAAATACAATTTTACAGGGGGAGGGTTTCGCGCTTAAAAGCTCGACGATGGTGGCGCAATTCTGGCTTCGGATTCATAGCGTTGACATACATATAGAATTATTAATTAGATCACTGGATTCGCTTAATTAGAACTTTGTGTTCGACCCGGAAGCAGCAAGCTTTGAGGATCACTACGCGATCAAAACGGTCATTAGCAAAATAAATTGTTGATACCACACAACATATTTTATTTATCATTCTTAAATACATATTGAAACATGTGTCGCGTCTTTGATTCTGACAACAACCCCCGAAAACAAAAAAAAAGTACAATTTCATGGGAGGTTTCATGACTAAAAGAACTGGAGGGCGGTGGCGTAATTCTGATTTCGGATTCGGATTAAACTGTACATAAAGAAACATGGGTCAATTCGTTGGGCCTGACAACATTTTGGTATGCCAGAATAATTAATACGATTAGGTTAGAGTGATAAACAGCAAAGACGGGTTTAAAGTTTGTAAATCGAGGTAATCGCTGAATTCCGTATTCAATTCATCGCATCGGTAATACCACAATTACGGATGATAATTAGAACCATCTGGATGGCTTCATTTCTCCTTAACGGACGTCTAACGGGTAAAATTCTTAATGCACGCTGGCCTTTGAATGTTTTTCCTTCTTCCATTTGGATCCGTTACCCCTTTAAATTAACAGAGCAATAGTACGAAAAGCGTTAAGCGTGGAAGGTATACGTGTTAGTGGTGCAAAAACTCCTGTGACGGTTTCGTAACATTATAATACTACTTGAAACCGCAAGAGGGATTTCAGTCGACAAAATACTTGCTAACGCTGGAATTCTAACTCAGAGACTTAGTTTTCAGAAGCACTGACGTCAGTACATTATCCAACGACCATTAAGCTGGCTGAAACAGTACAGCAGTTCACAAAGAACGAATACTCATATTTTTTACAAATGAGTGCTTCTTCCGAAATATTAATCCCTAGTAATTTTTGCAAAATAAATTTTCGGCCTGCTTTGAAAATTAAGCTAGCTGAATCAAAAATAAAATCCTCTATTACGAAAATGTCATAAGTATGGATAAATATAATATAACAAAACCTCATAATTGCATACATTATTGAAAAATATGTTATAAATAAAATATAAATAAAAAAAATACAACTCTCTTAAATCAAAGACTAACATTTGACAAATCGTTTTAATAAACCAACGAAAGGAAAAGAAAAAATTTCTAACGTGGAATCAATTGTATAATCTTTGATAATATCATCCTTGAATTAAATACTTGTCAACTGGAGCTGTAAATATTATTACAAAACTGATAAAACTGCTTGAATTCGTGATATGGCAGATATGTGATATTAATGCCAAATATTGTTTAAAATAGCAAGCAGAAACAAAATTATTTGTAACATATAAATCATCGGACTACGGCGCCGATTACAATGTCAAATATTTTTTATGCTAGCGAGCAGAACAAGAAATTTAGTAAACAAAGTACATAGAGTAAAAAACAAAATAACAAGAAAAAACAAGACAAGTACAAAGTTAATACATCAACTTGAATACAACTGTTCAAAGACACAAGGTTAGTTGATAAAAATTAGAAATAAGCTACCATGGAAAATTAAAAATTGTAATAAAGTAATGAAATTTTCAATCAACATTATACAAGTAAGAAAAATTGAAAATTTATTACGTAAATATTTATTATAGAAAATCTAAACTGAAAAGAAGTGGTATCGTGTTTATAAGTAATAGCCGTGAATGCGAAATAGGTCAAACGTGTCGATGTAAAGTTAAGTATTAAAAGTTTGAAGAATCATATCCAGATTTCATTAAGAAATTTAAAATTTTAAATGTAAAAATTTTTCAATGTAAATTACCATTAGTTCTTGAGCTATCACACGTTTGTAATTATTAGTTGATTAATTATTAGTCCAATTTTTACTTTTTTACCTTACGAATTTCTACAACGAGAAAGTTCTGTAATCGTGCGTCAGAAAACGACGAATTTCCCCAGAAAAATCTTGTTATGTAATATGTAAATGTAATAAATAAATAAATGAAAAATGAAGAAAGAGAGAGGGAGAGACAGAGAGAGAAAGAGAATGGGGGAGAGAGAGAAAGAGAGAAAGGGAGAAACAGAGAGAGAAAGTGAGAAACAGAGAGAGAGAAAGAGAGAGAAAGAGAGAGAAAGAGAGAGAAAGAGAGAGGATGAGAGAGAAAGAGAGAGAAAGAGAGAGAAAGAGAGAGCGAGAAAGAGAGAAAAAGAGAGAGAGAGAAAGAGAGAGAAAGAGAGAGAAAGAGAGAGAAAGAGAGAGAAAGAGAGAGAAAAAGAGAGAAAAAAAGAGAAAAAAAGAGATAGATAGATATAGAGAAAGAGAGAGAAAAAAGGGAGAGAAGAACAGAGAGGGAGAAAGAGAGGGAGGGAGAGAGAAGGACAGAGAGAGAGTAAGAGAGAGAGTGAGAGAGAGAGAGAGAGAGAGAGAGGAGAGGTGCAGTACCATGTGGGGCATGTCGTGGGCGGCCGCCAGGTGCAGCGCGGTGCGGCCGCCCTCGTCCGCCGCGTTGACCGGCACGCCCGCCGCCAGCAGCGTGCCGGCCGCCGCCTCGTCGCCGTTCAGCACGGCCCAGTGCAGCTCCTGCTTGCGCGCCAGCACGCGGTCCAGCCACAGGCGCACGCCGGCGTAGCGCGGCTCCAGGAAGCGCTCCTCCACGAACTCCTTGACCGACACCAGCACCTCCGACAGCCACGTGGCCAGGAAGTACTCGGGCAGCGTGCGGTGCACGAACACCGGGTAGTCGTTCACCAGCGTGATTAAGCTGCCCTCTCCGGACGATTGCCTCAGGCGCCGCAGGTCCTTGTAGTTCTGGTACTGAGCCGCAATGACGGTCATTTGCTTTATGTCGTCCTTGGGAATCAACAACATCACAGCTAGGATCATATACCGATCCATCAACCTTAACTTGTTTTCTATTAAAAGCTGCTGTGTCAGCGTATCAGTCGCCGCTCTTTTCATCAGGAAGTCATAACAGCACTTTTCGACGTATTTCTCGTAGAAATGAATGAGGTTAAGTTTGTTGGGTACGGCGATGTTGCCAGACGTTGCGAAAGCCAAGAGCTCGTTGTTGAAAGCGTGGGCAACAATGGCGGTGAGCAGCGGACGGCAACACAGTTTCTCATCTTCCTGGCCCACGGAATTCTTTATTAACGTCATAATGGCTTCAACAAAGACGCCGAGGCGGTTGTTATCCGTCACTTTATTGCCCCATTTGTTGAAGAGGAAGCGTCTTTGATCGTCTTCGCCGATGGGAAGCAGAGAAAAGGCGAAGGTACAGAGGTTCCCGCAGAGGGCGTTTTTAATCTTGGAGCGACATCCGACAAACACGCTCCGAGCCTTGCTCCTCGCGAGTTTAATCATGTCCGTGATCTGGCCGGTAAGATGCCAAGGCACGCTCTCAAAACCGTCGATGAATACCGCAATATTGCCGTCCCTCCAGTAGCGCACGAACAACATGTCGCTGAGCACGCTGTCGTAAGGGTACGTCGCCAGCTCCCTCAAAAGGGGGTACAGCTCCTCCGGGTCGTCGAATAGAGTGTTGTTTATGAAGTCTTCGTGTTCTGGTAAGTTCAAACACACCACCCACAGATTCGCATTTGCTTCTTTTGTACCTCTTGCGACATGGCGAAGGAATGTGGTCTTTCCGGTGTCTTCTTCTCCAGTGACGATTGTCAACTTTTCAGGAGAACTAGTGGCATCATCTATTTGGAAACGATCTGCCTTCTCCTTCAGAAGATATGGATCAAGTGTGCTCATATTACCAACTGACCACTTCCATGACAATTTTTCGTCCGAGAGAACAAAGAAATGGACACTCATATTGCCATCTACTGCTATTTCAGAGAAAGGTTGTTCATCATTTTCATTTTCAATCACAATTATTTCTAAACCTTCGAACGTGTCCATAGTATCCATCTTGTGATCGTAAATGTGATAATTCTCTCCTTCTGGAATGACTTGAATAACTTCTGCTAGTGATGCACCGGTTAAAGCAAGTAACGTATTTGCAATTTTACTTCTTAGAATTGTCATGTTGAATGAAATTGAGCGAGAAAGAGTTCGAGGAAAATAATCAGCAACAGCGGGTAAATCACAACCAACTACCATGTCTTTTGTAGTGAGTATTGAATGCAAAAAATCTCCTTGAAACTCACTAAAAATTTCTGAGTATGGTCCTAAAAGTGTGCCAAGAGTCGTTTCTACACCTTGAAAATGCACTGGTTTATTAAGAAGCGTTGTTTGACAACTTGCACTGAAACTGTTCCAGGAAATGACATCTACGTAGTTCTCGTACTTAATTTCCAACATGTCTAAACATGGTATTAATATCTCTTTTGAATTTCGAGCTACCAATATCAGTCTAGCATCGTGATTCAAAGACAAGGCTCGATGAATTTCCCTAAGAATTAAGCTCAGTTCAGAGATCTGGGCCCCTGTAACGTCAATAACTAACACTGAGCACCAAAATCGTTCAAGTGCCTTCACAATAAGAGATCTGTACTTTATTAAGCTCCCAATATTGAGTAGAAAATACACAAGACCTTCTAGAACATTATGTACTTTCACGAGATTCAAAACTGTATTCTCACTTTGGCAGTCCACACACACAACGCTGTTTTCTAAAATTTCTTCACTAAGATTTTCTAAAGAATCCTCAATAAATTTCACATCGAAGGAGGCGAGAGCTTTTAACATTGGGTCTCCGATCAATCGCACCACTTCGGTAACAACATTTGCCCACACTTGTGAGTACCTGGAGTACCAATCGTCCCCCTCTTCCACCCACTTGCAAATGCCTTTGAGAAAGGAAGAAAATGCTTCGTCTAAGCTTTTCGCAAGCTGTTCTTCAGAAAACGCACCCGTATCACTATTCGCACCACTTAATTTAAGAAATTCATCTTTAACCAACTCCATCAACTTCTTTTCATCTGGTTGAGAATGAAGCACTTTAAACTTTTCCAGAAACGCCTTAAAATCCATCCTATCCACTTCACCGCCCATCTCAGACAGCAACAACTCCACACCGTTTTCACTTAGGTCGTTCCTTAAGTTCTCCACGCGTTGATGTATTTCCTCCGAGGCGACCACCGACTTGAACATTTCCGTGGAAGCGATGAGCGTCGCCTCCTCCACGCCTTCGGAAATGTCGTACGCCATGTCGACGAGGAAGTCCCAGTACTTGTTCATCTCGTCGCACAGCTCCCACGGCCGCTCGAGGGCGGCCGGCCCACACACGAGGCCGCCGCCGTCGGCGATGTGGTCGGCGTGCGAGTAGCTCGCCTCCGCGCTCAGCTTGGCGTCCGTGTAGCAGACGAGCTCCATCTCCTGGATCTGCTCGCCCACCTGCTCCTCCAGCCACGGCAGCGCGCTCAGCACCTTCCTGAAGGAGACGAAGTAGGAGAAGAGCTGGCCCGCTAGCCGGGGCGCCGCGCCCGCCCGCTCCGCCTGCAGCACGTGGAAGAAGCATGCCGTGACGCGCTCGTTCTCGCGGTACAGGAAGACGTTGTCGCCGAACGCGCCCACGCCGCCCAGGTTGGCCGCGAGGATGAAGTGGTCGGCGTGGTTGAGCCCGCGCAGGTACAGCAGCGAGGCCAGGCCAGACACGAACTGCACGCTGGCCTGCCTCGACGGGGACTTCTTCAGGTACGACCTGCGGGGAGACAGAATCTCTTACAATGCGAACAACTGCAGTGCAACATCGGTAGTGCTATTGAACTTGCAGTTTCATATCTTTCTAATTATTTTTTATTTTTTGTTAATTTTAACATTTACAAGCATACATTTTAAATAATTATTTTACTCTAAAGTAGTTGCCAGCTTTGGCAAGTTTATTAATTAAAATTTGACCTTGCCTCCAAAAGTGTATATTGGTTATTTTATATCGGCCTTAAAAGAAAGTACGCGCTTCTTAATAATAATTCATCAAGTCTTTGTATGGATTAAATGTTACGCAATTATACTGTTTTGAAGGTTTTGTACATTTACAACAAGTCGGATTATCTAAATTCAAATATTTCAAAGAAACGCAAAAACGTTTTTTAGATCAACGACTACAATTCAACAAGAATAATGAAATCATTCTTTATTTTTAATAATGGTTAGGAAGCAGCCACCCTATCATATCGTTTATAGTGTTTTTCTATATACTAGATTTGATCAACTCAGTGAATGTTAATTTTGTGCATTACTATCCTCACATTTTATTTACGTTGAATTCCGATTAGAATTCGTTGAACTCTAAATCATTTATATATTTTTTTCGATTCGCAATAATTCGGAACTTGGGTTGAACTTTCCGACCTTGTCGCAAGAGGAATATACCTACTTATCTTATTTTTGTCTTGTATTCGTCATCTTTGTTTGTGAGTGCGAGAAAAACTTCCAAACTTAAATGTCAGCACTTCGTTTTACTTACATTTTCATTAATTGACGAAGGCATTTTTACAGATCCAATAAAAAATAATTAAGAGTACTTGATATTTCAATTACAAGCTCAAGACAATTAATATATTTTCTCAGGGTTTGACGCAATTTCACTATCTTTCGTAGCATTGTGATGTAATCAATACGATTGAAGTACATCTGAAGTGCCATCAAGGTCATTTCAGATACAGAATTTATCGGTTTTCAAGAAAGGATAAGTTGATGTCTTTGATTAAGGTACTATTGATTATTGGTATATTTAGAAGAATTAAATGCCATGAATTTCAGATTTCAACAGTAATGAGAATGTCATAACTATGCTTCTTTACTATTTCATAGATTACCCTGAAAAGTAGGACTAGTTTGTACCAAGTTAAATGTTTGAAATACATTTTAAGAATATGTTTATTTTTTATTAATGAGTAAAAATATATTATAGTATCAATTCTATGTATTTAAAAATCAAGAAATTAGTAACAGTCATCAATGAAATAATTATAAACGTTGTCATTGCCAACAATAGTATTTATTACAAGAGCAGCTTTAGATGGCTTAGCCATCATCAGTTGTGTGCTGAATGGAAGCCACAAAAACGACTACCTTCCATTCAGCAGACAAATGATGATGATGGCTAAGCCATCGAAAGCTGCTCTTGTAATAAATACTATTGTTGGCAATGACAACGTTTATAATTATTTCATTAGAAATGCCAACGATAACGCACCACAACACATATAACAGTCATCAACTTGCAAAATTGTTGTTCAGCCAAAATAATGTCACCGTTATTATGAAAATATCAATTCGACATTAGAATACATATGTCAAATGCGGTCAATGTAAACACATTTATAATAAAATAATTTCCTCCCTAATATAACATCAATTTAGTATTTCCTTTAAACATATAAACTTAATTATTTTTATTAATTTTTAAACATTTTACAGAATGTTAGATCTGTAGTGACCATCATTATTACCACATTTCAAATGTTAAAGACATATATTCTTCTAGATCAAATATAATTGATTCAGGTAGAAATTTTTGTCGTTGATAATACATTATAAGTTATACTGAAATATATTGATAACCTTTCAGTGAAAAAGAGTTAAGAGTTAATAAACAAAATTGCAGGTAAACGATTATGGACCTTCAGAATAGAAGTTTGTGGGTGACAGAGCGTCTCAAGAGCTGTCTACAAATTTCAGCTTTACTTCCAAAATAAGTAGCTAATAAACCATGGTACTTTAAAAGGGATGTTCTCATCGTGATTTAAAAATACCAACAGTATCACAAACAATAAAGAAAATTGTAAATATCAAACATCAGCAACTTGATATACATCCAAATCATCTGGTAATTAACATTATAGATCAAATACGTGATAAATAGAGACTAAGAATGTTTAAGACTGCGGATTTAAGTCATAGATTTTAGTCACTTTTTCTGAAGGACCACAACAGGGTGTTTCTACGTACAATATATGATTAGCCGAATCTTTTCTTCACGAACTAATTGAAAATAAATAGATAATGAGCAAAATCATCGCAGAAGCGCCAGTCGGCAACACTTACATAGAGCCGGGCTCGACGCTCGGCGAGGGCCGAGGCTGTCACATAGCGAGACTCGCGACTCTCGCCCTCAAGCGCAGACGCCCTCCGCCCTGACGCCTGCGCGCGGACCTTATCGCGAAAAGAATGCGGGCGACGCTGCGCCCGGCGCGCCCCACGCGATAAAGAGATCGTTAATGTTCAGGTAATCAGCGATAAGCATCCACCAACGGCGGCGACTCTGAAGCGACTTTGAGCCATCGAGAACAAAGTTCCTATCTTTTCCATCGGTGATCGATCCGAAAGTGGGATTTGCGATACTCGGAATTCCATTGAGCTTTATTATTTGATGATTTTCTCACAACACGTTATCTATTGATACAAGCCTTCAGTCTATCGGCGTGTGAAAAGTTGTTTAACGAAAACAACTTTAAATTGCACTCCAGCAAATCCATATCCAAGTCATCCAAAGATTTTAAACTAAAATAATAAGAAACATTGGCAATGCTACTTTCGCTTCCAGATGGTCTACACTGATTTTCGAATGCCAACAATTCATGATGGATACAAAAGTGACACAACTCTTCCATCTTCCATTTTTCTATGACTCAGTTGCAGAAACGATACTTGACCGGTCAACAAAAATGTCGTTCTATAACTTCAGAATGTGGCCGGTAGTGGGCGGTTGTGTGGTCACTAGTTGTGGGTGGCTAAATGTAAGTGACTGAACTAAAACAAAAGTCCGTTCTTTGGAGTTAATGCTAGAAATAACTGAAATACCGTTTAATCCTGGTTTTATATCCGTTCTCATTATTGCAGATAGATTTGTTTGTCTTAGTTATGTTTCACAATTGTCAGAAACGTTTTTCGTGAATGAAAAGCATGACATTTTGAGTTGCAAGTGTTCGATATGTTCAAAATATTAAATGATATCTTCATAGGATTTATAAAAGTAATCAAGAAATACGCTTAGTAAACCGAGTTTTATTAAAAATGTGTCTATTAAAATGAACACAAATAAATTGATAGCAAAGATTTTGTTTCATTTGTTCTCTTGCAGCTTGATCTATGATTTCAAGTAAAATCTTGTCATCAAATCTTGAGCTATCACATCCTGCCACTTAATCATCTTAAAGGAATGCATATCAGTTATACGCAGTGAAAATTTCTCCGCCAATCAGCCACACTCTGACAGGTTCGCCGTGGACCCACACTACTGACTAAGGTACCCGCCCTTATCTGTCACAGCTGTCGAGCTCTAGAGATAGCGATATGAAGCCACGTAATCCACGCTGGACCTTGCATTTGTCTCCTTTCATTTTTTGATAAAGGTCTGTAAATCTTATAGTCAATTCACGACCTTAATTGATCCTATACAACACTGAGATGACTTACGTCATGGGGTTCTTCCCAATAACCTGTCGGACTTGCTTAGGCCCGGCGAAGTGCTGCTACTCGACGTGGCGTTGACTCACTAAATCGTTGGAAGTCCCCTCCAGAAATATTTAGCGATGCTGCATCTATAGACTCTCATAGTTGTGAAAGTTTTGATGGTGCAGGATTGTGTCACAAAATACCCTTTCCATTACGACTAGTGGCAGCTGGTGCCCTTAATTAATGCGGAGGGGATGCATGCAAAAATAAAAAAATGGATTGATACACGTTCAATACCGGTGCAGGTCTACTGTGAGCTTTTATATCGCACTTTTTGCAGAGTTCAGTTTCTAAATTTCACAGTTTTTAAATTCTGAACAGAATTACTATTTGTCTAAACTAAAACAGTACATATTTTCTGGTCCTTACTTTTACGCAAAATTACGGGAAAGTCTTCACATTTTCAAAAAATTGTACGTGACATTATTTCAAAATTTATCTTTAGGGACGAGATTTTATTAAGTAAAAAATCTCGATCTTCAATATTTTAGTTCTAGGAAGAGTCCGAAAATTTTTTGAACGTTTGCAATTTTTGCATATCACGGTTTTTAACAAAAATGAGGACAGCTCCATTTTCTTAAACGATCTTTACACTATCCAAAAAGGAAATTTAATGAACCAATATGGAGCCTTTAAAAATATATACCAGGGGTTTCGTGAGATATAACCCACCAAAATTAAAATATTGGTTTCAAATTCAAGGGGCCGCGACATTAGACAGACCGATTGAAGAATATCAGTCTTAGAGAAAACCAGCTGAACGGTTTAGTCAGTAGTGTTGTTCACAGACGGATGGACAGATACATTTGGCCATCATTTGATTTTTCGGTATCAAGGATCTACAAAACATATATTCTGGCCACACTAAGTGTTAGAGGATTTTTATTTCCAAATTTAGCAACTGGATTAATCCAATTTTTCGTAAACAAGACCCTGTTATGTGTCTTTCTGCCGAAAACAGGCCGTTATTTCGCGCATTACAGAACTTTCTGTCTACTCCGTAGCGAGCGAGTAAAAAAATAAATATTTTCTTGACTAGAGTAATTCATCTTCTCCCATATATTAAAGAGTAATAATTAGGAGTACTAACTAGATATTCTCTTACGAACGACACAAAAGGAAGAGTAGAAAAGTTACAACAAAAAAGTAGTACATATGCACTATACGGAAAAATGAAAACCCCAAAGATATTGTTTCATGTCGTTCTGTCCTTATTCTCCAAATCAAATTAAACAACAGAGATTCACAAAAATCTACAACAATATAATTACTATTTACACTGAAAACAGCTAAAATGTTTTTTATTGGATTATAATGTTTTATATGTACCGAGGTTTGTACATGTGCTTGTCCCTGAATCTTGGCAGGAAATTCTATCATCCACCTTACCTCAAAAACGTAATGAAGTTCTTTTTTGAAGGGTCTCACATGTGAGACTATTGCTGGACAATACGTTTATAATACCCTATCTAAACTTTTTATTCGAAAACACTGAATTTAGAACTTAAAACATTGGCTTTATTTGCTAACTGCAAGACACGTGTGTTCGCATTACGAAACAACGATCCAAATCGCACAAAATCGTTTCCAAATCGCACAGCAAATCCACCAAAATCAACTGCAAGTAGAGTAGAATGCTCGAATTTCTTTATTAAAGAAACTTCTTAGCGTTTTAAATTCGATTAGAAGACAAAATAAGAGTGTTATATGTATTGGAGGCTTAGAGAACACTTTTGAGGCCAGAGCATGAAAATGGATGGACGATGGCAGCGAGACTTGTCAATCCCATTTTCCAAGAATTTACTTTAACAAAATTAGCCTTGTTTGTCGGCTGCCATGGGTGGTGGCTATTATGCTCATGGTTTAGTTCGTAAGACTTCTTCTATGTTCTTCTTGTCCGTCGTGTCGTAGGAAAGTAAATTCAGAGATCTGTTCTAATTCTGGTCAAAAGATAAATGAATCTCCAAAATTCACACGACATTGTGTATTTTATAGCGATAAATAAATGAAAATATTAATTTAGTTAAAATGAAATTTACTCTGGAAATAATTTATGAATTTCTATTACTCACGATTTCTACATAAACATCAGTTTCATTGGCAGAAGTAAAATAAAATGACAATGAGATCATGATACACGACACATTGAACAAACCACTAAAGAAAGGTTTAAATATAGTCCATATAAATACAACAAATTAAATTTTCGACAAGGATAATTAACTGTCACTTAACTGCAAACAAGTTAACTTTCAAAATTTCATGAAACAATACAATTCTTACCACGTGCTTAAGATTTTGAAAACAGTACAAAACTTACTTATGTTGAAATCTCCCCACACAGAAACTACACGGTATATCGGATGGGGCTCATGAACATTTACTAGCGAACCAAGGCAACACCTGCCAGCACGTGCCAAAGGGAGTAAAAATAATGAGGCGTCCGTCTCGGTGTAGTTCCAGCCGCCGCCACCAGAGAGCAACTGCGCAGCGGTCGCACCTGCTGCCGCCCTTGTCTCCGGGGAGGCAGATATTTAAAGCGGATTTGCATGAATTGAGTCAGCGACTACAAACAAGCAGGGGAATTAATTTCCATTAATGTTGAATATATCCATAAGCAATGCGATATACTGTGGATGCCCACCGACACGATGGAGGTCGGATTATAGTGATAAGATTAGACGACAAAGAAAATTTATTTCATTTTTCGACACCTTTCCTTGAAGAAGTGAGCCTTCCTGATGCTTTTAAATCATGCCTCACCAAGGTAATAATTTATCTTCTCAACTTTTTTTGTTTATCTTGGAGAGACGTTGTGAATATATCTTCCGCATCCTCTAATTCAATTTTTTGACGCGTAATAAATATATTTAAGGAGGTGAAGTGAAAATGGAAAGTCAATGTTCATCGAGATTCAACGATTCATAAATTGATTCTTTTTAGTTTTAGTATATTTGTTCAATATACTGTATTTTTTAACAGAGTGAGAACGAATGTTCCTTTTCAAGAAAAGGTCTTCGACTTGCCAATTGGCAACCAATAAATGTATGCATTTTAGGACCGCTGTAGTCATTATACAAAAGAAATAAAAAACTTCCAATTAATGATTCAATAATAATAATAATAATAATAATAATAATAATAATAATAATAATATATCGTTCTTTACTCCAGATTCACCAATTTCTAAACATCGTAAATTACTCATCTTCTTCCAAGGACAAAAAACAATGAATATTTCAAATTGTAAAATTTCACACAAAAAATATTAAAATGATTTCTGAAAATATTTTTTCTTTGCTGAAATTTGCAGAAAGAGACGCAAGAATTTTTCTACTGTAATTAATTATTCGTTACATCATGTGTTTTAAGTAGTACATCCTGTTAATGCCAATACAAAACCGAAAGAGATACAATTTCGTAACTTATTGAGCGTTTTATGGACATCGTCATATTCCCATCTATTGTGATAATTTTCATATTGGTCTGGACGTGCAATCACTTGGTGGCCAACATGTTCTGCGAAGATCTACCCTGATCCACAGAAAATTGGCATCATTAATAAGATGCGGAATATGTAACGAGCCATCTAAGTATCGGTTTATCAAATGGGAAATTACATGACGTTTCTGAATGAAAGCAGAGAATAGCGTATCAGTGACACCATGGCGTCAGCAGTTAAAACTCGCAATGAGGTCTCTTTCCGTAGGCATCTGAACGAATCGTCTGCCTGTCCTCAAAACCTGTTGTTCTCATATGTGTACACCTTTTCTACGAAGCTGCGCTACCAACTAGACTACAAAACAAAGAAAAAAGTGTCAATGGGATCGTCTCATTCAACGGGGAGTCAAACAAACGCAACGATTTATTTTTGGAATATTCGGTGATTTCATTTAAAAATATACTCTATGTCAGACGACCGTTACCTTTTCAAGTATAACATATTTTTTGTTTACAGGATACATTTGTAGCATACGTAATCTGAAGAAATGTCAGAAATCATCCGAAAATATTTATAAGTCATACTTTTCATTCCTACATGAGAACACTAACGGTAAAAACAAAATAATCTGCTAAATGTCCTCATAATAGAACGAAATTTTTCATCCTATTTTAATAATTTCTTTCTTTGAAATTAGAAAATCGTGTGAGTAATTAAAATAATTTTATTTAAATAGATTTTTGGAATTGTTTTTGCCATAACATATTTCGTTTATTAAATGCAAAATTGAAATTAACTTAATAATTGGAAATGTGTCATGTTTATTCGCTTGAGATGAATCTAGCGGAGATTAATTAAATAACTTGTTGCATGCTTAAACCATCGCATTTTTGAAATATACTTCAATGCTTTATGATAAAAATGGAGATAAAACAATTGCGAGGTTCTCTCTGGAACAATGCAAGTGCCAATTTATGTCGAGTAATTAGATGAATCTGATGTGTAGACGCAGATTCTATATGAGGCTTTATTAGTTTTATCCCAGATCAAATTAATTCTTCTGCTAATTCTGGAGCAGATACATAGATTCATTATTAAATACAACTCTAATTGATTTCTTCATTGATGATACTCATTTATGAGCAATTTCAGGAAGAATACGCTTGTATCTTGTTTCCCTTTCAGAGCAGGTTATCGTATTGGTGGTTTGGCTTGGACTATTGACGATTATAGAGTGACCATGAGGAATGAAAAAAAATATCTAGATCTTGAATGTTTGCGATAATAGTTTTCTGTGCAGTACGTGGTGGCACGATAAGTCAACTACTGCATAAATATATTGTGGAAACGACAATGCACACGGAACTCAAGGGCGCAATCATCGGCCTCATCGAAATCATCGACCTCATTTACTTGATCACAGTTGCAAGTCTCCGCGTCACAAGCAGAGATCTGTAAACAGTGAGAGGTCGACAATTACATTTTAGAATTTCTTTCCAGCGATTGAGACTTCCCTGGACCGCGCGTACACAGCTTTACAACGCAGCGTTAACTAATCACGTGACCAAATGAGCGAGGGTTCGAGAAAGTGTTTTTGAATAAATTTAAGTCGAAGTGGAAGATGTTCCGGTCTGAGGCGGCAGAATGGAATGCCATATTGTCTTGAATTTCATGTGTTCGACTCGAGCTGTCAATCACCCGCATCCTGTCCGTCTCCCTCTCACCCTCGCCCTCAACCTCTCTGACTCTCACCCTCTCTGTCTCCCTCACCCTTGCTCTCCCCTTCGTCCTCACCCTTTTCCTCTCCCTCAACCCCTCTAAAGACTTTTTCCTCTCCCTCAACCTCTACCTCACGCTCGCCCTCTTCGTGTCTCTCTCTCTGACTCTCTCCCTTAGTCTGCCCTTCCCCTCCCACTCTTTAAATATAATTATTATATTAAGAAATAAAGGCAACTAAATCGAATACAGATATTTATTACATTTACAGATTAATGGCACAATTGGATCGTGAGAATATAGAGTGAGCAGCACACTGCCGCCATACTTGGTATTATATTAGTTATAGTAAGGTCAAATGATCGATTAGCATCCGACATAAGTCACCGCTAAATCCAGCAGATTAGTGGGCTCCGCTATCAGTTCGCGTTTGATATCAAGTTGGCGTATGCGCAGTGGCTCAAAACGGGTATTGGCTCAAGTGCATCCATCAGGCATGCAAAAATTCCCTAATGACGCCTGTCCCAGCGTCGATTATCGGACAGAGTCAATTATCAGGCTACAATCAACTTTAAACACGGGAAGAGGCTTTCATATTATTACAAGCTTGTTATCCGTAGTAATACATATACGAACGAAAACGCGAATGCCCACAACCATCTATGCTCGAGCCGAGATTGGAAACCGCGAACCTTCGAAGCGAGATAGCATTCCGCGCTCCCGCGTTAACGATTTCGTCTACCTTCGTTTCAGATTAAAAGCTCTCATGTCCGCATCGTTCGAGAAGCGCTATTCTGCAATATCCCGCTGCAAAAACGTCGTTGACAGAACACTGCGGCCTTTTTTTATATAATGGAACGCGCGGTGGCCAGTCACGCGAAGTGATGACGTCACGGCGGCCGGGTGGCCGGCGCCATGCGACAGGCGCAAATGACGCGAACACGCGACCGTGGCGGCGCGGAGCGGCGCGCGGAGGCACCAGGGTTCGACGCTAATGCCCGCGTGTCGCGCGGTGACAGCCGAATAAAGCGCTGCGCCGCTCGCGGACGCCGACGAGCTAGAATATACTGCATAGAGCGGCTGAAGCGCCTCCCTCTTTCAAGCACACTGAAGCCGTGTTTTTTGCAGTCAAAGCAGCGCTCTCTGGGAAACAAAGTATTCTAGCATTACGTTCGGCGCTGGTTACGGACGGTTACAACCAGGTTACACAACCACTCGTATGTTTTGACTTCAAAAAAACATGGCGGCCACTTCCGGCGGTTCGGCGAGCCTCCACCGAGAGCGCTGGAACTATAGAGACAGCCACTCTACGTAGTATACTTCGATGGCCGCACGCCGCGCCGCGCCGCGCCGTGCTGCGGAAGATTATCCAAAGTCCTCCCGCCACAACAGCATCCAGCCCGAGACTTCCCTCTCTTCTCAGCGACCAACTAAAAGACCTTCTCGGACCGAAAATCATAGGCCAATGACTTAAGATGCTTTAATATTAGCAATGTATTTCCATTTCCTCTCTGTAGCATACTAAATTATATTGTAGCGAGGAAATCACCTCAACTATTGGATCTCGAATTTGTGAGGTAAAAGTCGTGTTAAAAACTCTTTTGCGCTGTAATTTTGCACACACGTTACGATTAGTTTCTGTTAGTGAATTTTCAAACATGATTAAGGTTGGAGTTGGTGGAGAGGAGATACATTTTTGCATATATGTAGTTTTGTATAATGATTCTGTTAATAATGATACTATTAAAAATTCTGTATTGATATGACACAAAATGGGATGACATGGCCATCTCCGGATTGTCCGGAGGCGTACCATGGCATTGGTGGCATTATATATCGTACTAAAACAATTATTTGTTATCTGTACTACTTCTTCTACAATTTACAATAATGCGCGACAATAGTGTTTTATCATGAAATATTACAACAAGCACGGTGACAAAACGTGTTGATATCTTACGTAGATACACAAAATAGTATAGTTTTAAGGAAAGCTAAATGGAATGTTATAAGTTGTTACATATTAAATAATCGTTACATATAGTTCATTAAAGAAGCAACTCACTTTTTATGGTGATCTCGCAACTAATCTTTCACTGACCTGTTTTCAGCCGAGCTTTCAAAGTATTTTTCGAATCACAGCTTTATTTAATGGCCGCCACTGCACAATGAGAATTCTTTAACATGTGTAACGTCTTCCTTTACATTTGTTTTTTATCCCATTTTACGATATAAAGTTGGACGATATTATCTCAATATAATAGGAAAAACATCGCAATTTTTAGTGATGTAACAAAAATAATGTTACGATACTTCAAATGTATATGTTTACCTACGAGAAATATCATTTATATGCCTACGATAAATAATGTGATGTAGTGAACGTACTCTCATTCCTGTCAAAGCTATTGTACGAATGAAATGACTCTTTCAGTTTCTTCTTGAATCACCTTGCCTCATAACATGTTGCCTCATAACATGTTGACGCCACTGATAATTGCCTCATTTCGAAACTAAGAATTATTACTTAATTCTTCAGCATGTTTATCTATTGCCTGCTAAAATTGCAATCTCGATTAAATTAATACAATTTTGTTTGAACTAAAATGAACATGAATATCATTTGCAAAAATATAAGAACAAAAAATAGGATTTTAAATGTTTTGTATCTGCAGTGAGAAAGATCTAATACAATTAGTTTAAATGAAATTTAAAACCTAAAAGTAGTTGCATGATTTGCATAAAATTGTCAGTAGAATAAGCTTTTGAAATATTTTTCTACAAATATAATTCCTAGTTGAAAATATTACAGTAGTCTATTTTATTTCTGATCGGAATAAAATTAAATGAATTTCAACTAGGGTAGCCAAAATGCCAATAACAACTGACAAAACCACGTCACGAATGAAATCACAGCTAAAACTGGCCAGTTGTGTCGCTTCGCCAGATTATTTCCAAATCTACAAAATGAATAAGATTTTCAACATAAAGCAGTCTCCCTACACCTTTTTGTAAAATCGACGACCACCATATTTCAAGCTATTGCGAGGTGTCAAAAGGGAGTAGAAAACATGATTTGAAAATCAATGCCATTTTTTTCCATTGTGCGATTGAAACACACTCAACCGAAACCCGATGCGTCGGAGCGAGTCGAGGGGTGTGGTGGGGGTGGGGTATTATTATTCTCACATTCTTTTCACCGCTTTGTGTCGAGGGCGGGGTGCAGATGCGAAATTCGGGGCGCCACGAGAGGCAGCGGAGTGAAACGGCGATGAACGGTGACGGCCTGCTGCGTAATAGTATGCGGCAGAGAGCGAGCAATGCGACAACGGCTGCCGGGCGGCAGAGACACGACGGGATGTGTCTGGGAGGCCGCGATAGCAGTACCTATGTGCCAGTAAGAAAGTTAATAACTTGAATCTTTTGTACTATATAATAAATACGTATTATCTTTCATACATATTTATCATTACAAAATATTCGTGTTAGTTAAAAAAAATATTCGTTATATAATATTTACGTGTTCAAGATCAATGTTGCTTCCATCACTACTGTGACCAACAGCGCCATTTGATGTCAACTACTATTATCACGTGTAAACTGCTTGATATATAGCAGATATGCCAGGCACTGCCATTAGCACTTGTCGGTGCTATGAATCTCCCCACCTTCAAGAGTTTACATGACCAGAATTTGAACGCACGCACACGAATTCTTGTATTCTGCAACGTCATCTGGCTTGCTTATTCGAAGAAGTACATGACTACTAAACTTTTGAACCAATAAATGATATTGACCTAATAGAATATAATGAAAGGGAAAGTCTCCTAAATTTTTTCCTGAATAATAAAACCCCAGGAAGGGATGGAGTAAACATGGAACTGCTAAAATATGCTCCAAAGGCAATAAACAACGACTTCTGGATATATTAAACTTGGGCTGGACAACCAACAGAGTGGAAAGAATCAACGTCGTTACAATCCGTAAAAAGGGAGATCGTTCAAATCTGAATAATTGTAGATGGATTAGTTTGCTAAACACAGCCTATAAACTGTATTCTAAAATAATCACACGCCAAACTCAATGTAACAAGTGAAGTGAAATTAAGAGAAGGGCAATCAGGCTTCAGAAAAGGCAGATCTTGCTTAGAGTGTATATATCTACGCAAATTATCAAAAAAAAAGAGAATTCAATCTCCCTTCGTGAATTACGAAAAAGCTTTTGATTACATTTACAGGGAAAAGCTATAGATTATAATGTATACTAAACGCTATCCTAACCTTTTTATTAAAACAATAAAAATCTTTATAAAAACACAAAAATAATAATACAAATAAATGACAAGGCGGAATATTGCTTACGTAATTATACCAGCTTTCTCTCTTTAATTTTCATGAAGCGTTACAAAATCTAGATGAATGTGCTATTACCACTATAGGCATTCTAATTAGCACTGGTTCCATCTGATAAATACATGTATGTTGACATGATCATACGTTCTTGGAATGTTGTACATGCTGACATATACATGATATATTTCGCTGAAAAAGGTAAATTGCATTCGTTCTTCTGGTATTGAAAAATAACAATTACTGTTTGAAGTTTCATTTACTGTTTTTTTTTCTACGAAGAGAGCACAAAAGCATTTATATTAGTTATTATTGCAGTGCATTCTTTAAATTGCAAACACATTTATGAAAGAATCTTCGAACAATCTATAGTGTCGTGTAAAACCTTCGCTTGACTTTTCCCGAGAAGGCATTTTCGAAATCTTTCTTTCAACATATATCACTTTTTAAAGTTTTCACGGTAAATAATTAAGGTTCATCTCAAGAATACACGTTGTAATACATCGTTGTCATACACTTTTCTGTAACTAACGCTGACTTCACATTTGGACGTTGTGTCAACGAAGCCCCATGAAGTGAACAGCCAAACTGGCGCGCCGGCGGGCAACGGATATGTTACCGTTTGTAAACTCCTTTTTTTGAATGTTTTTTGTTTGTGCACCATTTAAATTTGTCAGATTTATAGGACATTGTGAACAAACATATGAGAATGTTTAAATTAATTTAAATGTAAGATTCGTATAACCATTTGTATAGTTGAAATATTAAAATATCTTACTTCATATATATTTAAACGCATGCACAGAATTCTTAAGTAAAAATAATTATACTTCTGAAAAGGGAAGAATTCTTGATATCAAATAATACCTTCCACCTATATTCACCCCTGGCCTCCAAAAAGTATTACACTGTTACAAAATAGTGATGTTTTACGAATATGACATTTGGCGTGGAATATCTCTCCTACGCTTCAGAAACGGAAACAAGTGACAGAAATGTCAGGTGAAAGTGCATGTAAAAACAAGTGCATTACGCGATGCGAGCGGTGCAGGCGGGCGGGGCGATGGCTGGGCGTAGCAGGGTCGGGCGGGCGATGCGGGCGGACAGGGCCGGGTGATGCGAGGGCGGAGCAGGCGGGCCATTGAGCAAAGGGCGAACGGGCGGGGCGATGCGGCGTGCCCGGAGCAGGGCGGGTGATCGGAGGGCGGAGCCGTGTCCGGACCAGCGGGCCGGGCGGGCGGCAGGGCGCGGGCGGGCGGGCCGGTTAGTGCGGGGTGGCGTGAGTGTCACCGCCTTGCGGTCGTGGGGCTTCGGGTGCTTTGCATGATTAAGAGCGCTGGCCGCAGCCGCGACGACGCTAATTGGCCACGCACCGCGCCATTGGCGGCCTGCCTCCACGCTCCACGCTCCACGCTCCGCCAGGCGCACGCACGGGCCACCGTCGACGCGATCGGACGATCAAGGGAGATCGCGGCCAGTGGGCCGTCGACGTTGCCTCAGGCTCTGCACTCGACACACCAGAAATCCCCCCAAGGCACTTAATAAGGGCAAATACGCATCGAACGTATTATTACTTTAGATTTCAATGCATAAAAATAGTCTTGAACGAAGTGGACGGTAATAATTTGGCAGACTTAGGCTGTTTAACCTTTTGATGTTAGGAAACGGGAAACGTACGTTAATTGTGTGACTTGTTTATGTGTACTATATAATATGTAATTTGTGGGTATCATTCTTAGCTTGGATGTTAATTTGTGATTCTGGGGGTTCATGTAAATTAGACTTCATACATGGGGAATCAGAGTGTAAGAGATTCTTAACTGAACCTTATAAATTGTTGTCGCGAGTAGGCACTTCATCCGAGGCGCAAGAAGGGAAAGTCGCATTCCCAGACTGCATGAATTGAATACATCCGATTATAAAATATTATTATCAAACAGATTTTCTAGAAACATTACAAAAATTCTCTCGATGCGAGAATTTACGACGATAGAGCAGCACCGCGAGGACATACCATCGACGGCATCCTTATTATTGATAGAAGTTGCCATCAAATATTTAATAACAGGATAATACACCAGAACTTCAAGGAATTGCAACCATATTCACAGTCGAACGTTCACATATAATAGTCAAATAAGGTTAAGTATCATATGTCGCACCAGATTTGTAAACTCAACGTAATGTTTGAAATAGCAAAATTAATACATAATGAAATAAATAAAATATTAACCTGGCAACATAGTCGTATTAAAGTAGTAAAATGACTGAATAAAATAAATAATTAAGCATTGGAAGTTAATTAGTTAAAAATAAACTATCTCAGTACTGTTGCTTCAGTAGCGTCGTTCACCGGCAAGTACAAGGGTTCGTGTCTCAGCGTGAAGCGACCTTTCAACCTTAGTTACGAGGCTGGGCCGGAATCTAGATTTATATGGAGAAAAATGCATCACCTGCTGGCCCGTTTATTCAATGTTCGTCGTCTCTTCGAGCAATACTAGTAGAAAGCAGGAGAAGTACCGTAACGAACGGGCTCAGGTCGCACGCGATCATTCCCTCCTTTCCTTGGGAGCTATGGCCTCCTGTACTCACACTTACTCGTGCGCGCATGATGCTAGTAGACATATTAAAAGACCAGTCGGAAGGTTAAGGTCTTGACTCGAGTTAAATAGAGTTCGTTGAAGGTAATACTTGGAGCGGGAAATCCTAGCAAACCGGTGAATAAGTTGGCGCAGGATCTCTCTCAGAAAAAAAATTCTCAAAGATTTTATGGGAAGATCATATTTCTTTGCTAGAATATGTTCACCTAGTTCACCTTCAAGAGAAAAGTTTATTTTCTCATAACCCGCGATATCTCGAATTCGATTAACCTACGTGACTTCATGTAGTTAACGAATTCGGCTAGCGACGCCCCTGTTTGAGATGGCCTTTCAGTAGAAGTATCCCAGCATTCGCCTGAGGGCAACCATGGAGGGGAACTACGAAAACTCCGGTCAGTATGGCCTGCGCGGGGATGTAACCCAGACATTCCGAATGCGAAGTCAGCGCGGCACGCCCTGAGCCACTACACTCGGTGCACTTCGTGTAGTGGATGCAATCAGCTCTGCTACGCGAGGTAAGAGAGAAAGGGGCCCACAGAGGCGACGGGTGAGGCGCGGGGCACCTGCGCCGGGAAACCGGAACATGTATAATGCAAGATCGATACGTGAAAGATACACGTTCTTAAAAACCATCGCCATTTATTTTCCCAAACAATTAGTTTTAGTGAACCGTTTCAAAGAAGTAAATGAATCGAATGTTTCGGCCAGTGAATTAGTATACCTATAACGGAGAGTTTATAAAAGGGTTCTTCAAGACATTTTTCAAAGGTCGTGTAGTTCTTCAAAGTAGGACGTGTGTTTCCACGGAAATGCATAAAAGTACATGAAATGCTCAACATATGTTATTGAGATATGCTCCTACCATACCGCAATAACTGAAAATCATACAACACATGCAAAAAATGTTTGTAATACTTAGCTACATGCATGTATTAGTATTTCGTAAATGTGTAATTTTCCTTCCGTTATGTGCAATTTATTCTGGAGTCCGCGATTACCCCCCCCCCTTCCCCCACCATCAGTGTTTTTCTGGTAACATAATGGTTAATATGCGACCGTTAATAAATACAGCAAAAAATTGAAAATCAAGTTCCGATGTAGCGGTAAAGAAATGTAAAACATAATAATAAAATGCATTGTAATCTAAAACATTCAAAGTTTTCGTTTAGAAAGAACTTGGCGCTTTCCACTGAACTAAATTCGTGAATTTTGCTTTACATTCAAGTCAATGAGTTTTGGAAGTGATACCAGGTGCTCTCATTAACCGGTTTTATAGTGTAAACACTATATGTTAGTAAAAGCTTAAAATGAATACAATGAACGCTAATTTATCATAACATCATTTACCATTACGTATTACTTACGATTTCGTATTCATGTCGAACTACTAATACATTGTATATATGTTGTAGGTATTGGCTGTTTTGTGGTACGAGTAGCAATTGTTCTATCAGAAGCTGTCGACGTATCGTGAACAGAGGCGGCCGCTAGGTTGCGAATAGAGGAGCGTTTTGACTTTCCCGTTTGTGCGTAAACACCGAGTAATACAATACTATAGAGAAAGTTATGTAATGCTGCACCAAAAGATCTGTCCGTCTTCCAACTCTAGCTCAACCCGCAGATACCACCTTACATCCGTTATCACCATTAGCGCCTGAATCATACGTAGGACTTGTTTTCAAGATGTATTTTTCTCGAACGTTCTGCGTCGACTATAAGCATTGCAATTTTGAAATATTCTTTAAAATATGAGGGTTCTTTACATGCAACCTCAAGCACATTTTCAAAAATGGCTCCTAATTTTTTTCTTTAATTTCTTTAAAGAATAGGCTTATACACTTATAAAGATGACTTAGATCTGTTTTTCTCTGTTAACTTTGAATTTTCGAACAATTTAGAATGTTGAAAAATTATCGACGTCTTCCTACAATTACAAAATTAAAGATAGAGATTGTTTCATGAAGTAAATTATTTTATTCGTAGTTAGTTCTTTGATTACGGTCATTTTTTTGAAATTTTTAACACAGAAGAAATTGAAAAATTTGTTCAGAAAGAAAATAGAACCCAGGAATAAAAAAAGTAGTCGAATTGTGTAAATTATGTGCTTTTTTTATTTCTGAGTTAATTTTTCTTTCTGAAAAAATACATTAATTTCTTTTGTGAATAACAAACAATATACATGTGTCTGGAGTGTTTCTATGCTTCTGCAATGCAATTTTTTGCGTAGAACGCATTTTTTCAAACCAACCTTTGAGTGCTTTTTGCGGCTCAACCTTTCGCAATATCCAAGTACATTATTAGCCAAAATATGCTTAAAATTGTATTAAAAGCTTATTTGTGAAGTTTTGATGTTTCCTCCCTGAACATCCAGTATAATGTCCCGTATTTCAGAGTATCTACCAAAAAAACAGACACCACTCACACGGCATGAGAGTGGATAGCTTTCTTCCATTTTCTGCGCGCGTACGGTAATTAGTAATGTAGATTAAAGGGAATTCTTCGATACCCAAAGCAGGTTGCAATTATTTCCAATACTGATCAGCGTGCCCATAATCCACCCACCCACGCGCAAATGGGCACCGCAGGCGGCCGCGAAACGCGCTAATTATCAGCAGGCGAGCGGAGCGGCCGCGGCGCCGCAGCTGCCTTCTTGCAGCGCTGCCCCGAAATTGAACGCCCGCGAAGCCACGTGACCCCAGGGACTTCCCCGCGCCGCGCCGCGCAGGCTGTTTGCGAATGCAAAGCGAACGGCGGCGCCACACGTGCGAAGGTCAACCCCTCCCCCCTCCCCCCGCGTGTTCCCTGCTCGTCGGAATGCTCTCTCCACGCATGCACACACGACATTTCCTGGACCGACCTTTCCTTATTTATCTTTCTCTTCTTCGTCCATCGCTCTCATGTTTATTTGTTCAGCTACCTGATTTCACTCACTTCAGAGAATAATATCGACAGTAACACAAGGAAAATTACTTTCCACTTCATCTCCGTTACCTCTATGCTCGCTTGCTAATTTTTCTCTGACATCTTTCTTGTTATTCCTTGTCTCATTCCACTCTCCTATTACATCTAATTAATCTTTTAGATTCCCTCATTTTGGCGTCTTTTATTGTATCTTTTCTCCTTTCCTGTTATCTCATTCTCTCATCTAATTTAACTACTGATATATTGTTGCACTGTTAGATCGCTTTCTCAGTCCCTTCGTTATATCCGCATTATATATCAATAAATTCACTCGTTGATTTCTTCTCCAATTACTCAAACTTCTCACTTCGCATGATCTTTAGACACGTCCCTTGTCCAATAACAATCGCGCGTCGAGTGTTCCTATCGTCTCATTTTCGCTCTCTTCCCACACTCGCGGCCGCTCTTCTGCTCCCTTCTTTCCGCTGAGTGACTTCCCAGTGCTCCCACTGACTCCCCGGTCCACCCTTGCAATCTGCGTGCTGCGTAGAAAGGGCGATGCCCAGCCCATCTACCTGAACACGCGCCGCGCACCGACCGCCGCACGTCCGCTTGACCTCCGAGGGACCCCAGCAACCCTCCCTTCTGACTGCCACACGGCCCGGCACACGCCAACACACTCCACCACCCATCCCCCTCCCCACCCAACGCGTCTCGCCGCTCACACTCATCTTACAGTGCTCAACCGCGTCGCTCGTCCCCCGTCGCTCACTCGTCAGCACACAGCTTCCGCCTAGCTCACATCGCACCACAAACCCGCCACTTCTCCACTCGACCTCCCTCCAGCCAACATCACACAATCACCCCGCCTTTCTATTCACACGCCGCCCTCCCGCGAACACCATCGACCCTCTATTTTCCATTACCCTCTCACCCCCTCCCCGGACCACCATCCTCCCCACCCGCCGCAACCCCCTCCCCCTACACACTGCCTCACCACCCAACCACCTCCCTCACCCCCTCGCCCCATCGCGGCACCCCCTCGCTACCCCGCCCGTCCTCATTCCCCCTCGCCCTCTCCACCACGCGAGCGCACGGAGGACGCAGCCGCCGCCACCGAAGCGCCATGTTCGGCGATCGCGGGCTCCATTTAAATGACATACCCTCGGCGAAACCCAATTACAGTATTCGAACTGTGAAATTGGTTGCTAGCAAGCACAGGGGGATAACATTAGTTTTATAATGGACACTGTAGCCGAAGCCATCAAGGAAATAATTCGGACTCGGGATGACCAGAGGCACGAGAGCAAGCGCAGAAAACGATGAAAACAAAATGGAACTTTAAAAAGAAACGAACTAATAAAAACTAATTTGCAACAAAAAAATTCTTGGGTATAAAGTTCATCTACAATCAGAAATCTGATTGGCCCACAAAAAGAGACAATAGATCCCAACATAAGTGGAAGGAAAGCCTCCAAAGCAAACCAATTATTTAATTTTCACTTTCTTGTATACTCCTCGCGTATACTTACGTAGTATACCAGAAGAGTAAGAAAAACTGGCAGTTTTGAACCAAAAACTCATTTTGTACGTCCCTGACACCGAAAACGGAAGTATTTCTTGCTACTTTATGTAGTCGGATTCTCGAATTTGAAACAGGTGGAAATTATGGGGCGGTACTTTACATCAAGCCTCTACAACATTTACAAACAAAATCTCAAAAATGGCTTCAGTTTTTTCTTACAATTTCTAGCTCGTTTATACGCTTACAAAATGTCTGATCAGGGATAAACAGTGAACTGTATGAGGCAATACATTGAATCTATTTCTATCATCTGAAATCGCAAGTAGCTCTGTTGAAGGCAAGACCGCAAATCATAGGATTTGGATGAGATGCTTGGCAAGTTAGTGAGGGAATACTTTCAACATACACAATTAAATGGAATATTCCTGAAAGACACAAATCCTATGGAAATGATGTTTCGGTCAAATTGTCTGATAATTGAGTATATTGTTTCTTAGATAATACTGATCAAAAGTCGTTATAGCCGTTAAGCAAAAAATGCTTCATTCTTTTTGATCTATTGTACATTTTAAAACGGAGATCATATCGATTTGACGGATGATAGAAAGGCACATATGTGCACTCAAAGCATATTCAAATGAAACAACCTCACTTGTTTAGACTTGTGAATTATGTTATTTTACGATAATCAATCATCACTCATGGAGTGAGAGGCAAAGAACTCACGATAATCATGCACTCCGATAGTGAGAGGCAAAAGGCCTCACGATATTCAAGCACTCCGTTAGTGAGAAGCAAGGGGACTTACTGCAATGCTTCGCCTTACCGTGTAAGGTAAGGAGACCTAGGGCGATCAAGAACCTCATCGTGCGAGGCAAGGGGGTTCACGGCAATGAAGCAGAGTGACTCACGGAAAATGAAATTTTATTTATGCACGTTTTATTTACATGTATATTTGCGATCTCTAACCTTTTCCTTCTTTTCACTTAATTTACATAATATTTTCTTCTAGCTACTTATCCACGAAAGCCACATTCCCTCACAACCTTTCACTCATTACTGTCGCATACATTCATCTGCAATTCATTTTCAAGTTCACTTTCTATTTTTGGTAAATTTAAACGCGGATTTTTCTTCACTTTCCGTAGAATTGCACGACCATCTGCTCCACTAAGTATCTTTGCACGTCCACGTTTTCTCACGTTTTTCAATGTTTTTCTTACACTATACCTATCAATAACTCCCAGAATGGTATTCCTTGGTCTGTTTAAAATCTGAGAAATTTCCCGCAACGATTTGCATTGATTTTGAAACCTGATGATACATTTCAAAAGATCTTACCTTCCCTTTACGACCCATACCTTTTTTCATAAATCATACAGACACCTGTCGATTATAATCGATATATTATCTATCAAATGGTATGAATGTTCAATGCTGTATACCGTTTCTAGCGTCACAAATTTCCCAAGAGTCAGCGTATGGGAGCTATAACTATTACACTTCTCCTTGCTGTACGAATACTTTTTGAGCCCCGAGATTTCATATTTCAGGAAATTTCAACAGTTCATCTGCTTTGTACATGTGTTTTTCTGCTGTTCTTGGTATTAACGTTTCCTTACATTTAGATTAATACTATGTTAGAAATATCTAATGTTTATAAGTTAATTACTGCATAAAAATACAATACTGTTTAAAATGTACTAGTGTACGAATACTTTTGACACTCACTGTAGTTTTTGTTGGCTGTGCAAGATCGACCCATACGAATACGTCTGTGGTGTAGTGATATGAGTGACGGCAAGTTAATTCTCAGGACCTGCATTCGGATCTCGGCAACTTGCAACTCTGCGTTGTCCGCACACAGTTCGGTAGCAGGTATCCTATGCCACCACTCAACGTCAGACATTCACAGAATTCTTCAGAATGCTTTGAGACCTGCAATAATACAATGTCTCCATATTTTAAAAAATGAACACCAAATTAAAATAATAGTAATAATAACAGAAATGATGATAGTTAAATAATAATAATAATAATAATAATAATAATAATAATAATAATAATGAAAATAGTGATAATTATAAATACAACGAAGCAGTAACCCTTTAGCTAAATAAAGATGTAGAAACAAAACTATGCTGGAGTCGCAGTTGAGAGCATCGTTGACCCTCCTCCATTGTTCATAAGTTCTTTAAGGGACACAAAGCATGAAAAATCCATCCTCGTAGTCGTATAAAACTAGACTGGCAATGAACGTCTCTTTTTGAAGCCGACGATTGCGCCCGCCGCCATCTTGTAACACTACAGTTTACTTAGAGGCTTATAATGCAATGCGTCAATGCTCCCCGAGAAAGTCTATAAACCTTTGCTTTTAATTCATTTCTGTTCAGAACCACTGGAATATTAAATGGAAATAATATTAGGATATAAAACAATTGCTGTCAAGGTTTTTTACTCTTGCTCTTATATTTTATTGAATGACAAAAGTAGCACTAGTCTTTGGCGGTGTCTTATGTTCATGACGATGACAAAAGCTACATTTAAAAATCCAGAGGCAAATGGAAGAGATCATCTATGCATCTGCTCTATGGGCCAAGGCAAATCATGAGAACTTAATTGAGATGGAAGTCAGTTGAACCTCAAAGTTAAGTACCGCATTTTTTAACAAATACATTAAATTTTTTTTGACTAATGTATTTTGTAATTTGACTAATGTATACAGACTAGAAATAAATGCCATTTGCTTTCTTTGTCCTGTTTGTTTACAAAAATAGATTTAGATTTATTCAGTCAAAAGCAGTAAAAACTGTATGTGACGTAGGGGGAAAAGTGTAAGTTAAAATTATATTTGAAATAGAATGTTTATTTGAATTAACTTTCCTAACGCGAAACGTATGCACTGATTGGGTACAATAATTTTAAAAAAAATTCCAAAGTTTCGGACAACTAGGAGAACTACAAAAATCTTATTATCATTATTTGTGCCACTAAATTAGAAAATAGCATCTGTTTCGTTTCCCAAAATAGAATTTCTTGGTGTTGATAAGGTTTGCGGTGTCTTCCAATGTTTCTGCAATTACCTTAAATGGGCTGGAAAAGTGTTTGGGACAGATCTTCTTTTCTGCCATGTTAAATCCATATCTTCTGGACAAATGTGTTGTGATTAAATTATTGGAGTAGATATAGGTGGCCAGTTCTCCTTTCTAATCAATGCTTTTATGAAATTTCGGATTGGAAATTAATGAAGCGCCAAAACGAAAAAAGAATGCATCAGAGCTTGCGTTGCACACCACAGGGGCATCGATACAGACAAGTTTACTTCTTTTCCCACGTACTTTTGATTAGTAGTTCAATCATACAATCTTAACAAAAATAATAGTTAACTGATAGTGAAATTTAATAACTAAATTACCAACGCCATGGGCACAAAGCAGGAAAAGGTAATCACAAACCTGTGTATTGAAATTCCGATTTCTTTTCCCTTGTGTCACAAATTGAAAAATATACTTCTGAACACACTACAACCATTTAACTATACACAATCGTGATGTAAATAAACCAGCAATTGCCAACGATCGACAGAAATTGATTAAAATGAAGAAAAAGTTCATAATAAACATATCCCTGACAGGGAACAAATCTATATTGACATAAGATGGCAACGAGCGTAATAGTTTGACTTCACTAGCACCAACGCTACGAGATAGGGCGTTGCCAGTCTAGAACTAGTATATGGCTATGGTAGAACCTAACACAGAGGAGAAATATCTCTCCGAGACACCAGGCGTGCACAGTATACTTCTTCCAGAACCTTCGTGAGACCCTCTGAAGCAAACCCTATCTCTTCCTTGTTCCCCTTCCCTCTGCGAGTTCGAGGCTGCTTCACGCATTTCAGATTTAGGGGACTGGATGAATTAATAGAGTAATTGAAGTCGAGCAGTCCTCGAATCCCTTTGATAGCAGGTAGGCTGCAGGATGTGCTCCCGGTTTCACAGAAACAAAGTATTGCACAAACAATTTTAGTCTTAATCACTTTTCTCTCAATAATACGCAAGTTCACAGTTAAATACTTGTACGTGTTACACTGTTCAGCTTAATTAACACTGCAATGTTTCCCTATGGAACATTAAAGATTTATCTGATGGTACGTTCTGATCTGAGGTGGCATACACTGCCGTATTCGACTCACGTTAGAACACAAATTAATAATTAAGACTTTGAAGCTTGTAAGTTGTTGCTTACGAGAGAATTTTACGCGTACGTCTTACACAGAGCTCACTTGATATGACTCCCACACATATGTGCTTCGCATGATGTCCACTGCCGAACTAATTTCTGTTGGCGGCGTCTGTGTCGCCTAGATTCTGTGCATCAGAGGATGTTGAGGGGGGAGCTAATCACGGAAACCTATCATGGATTAGCATTTAAACTGATTCTGTAACTTTCATGAACAAAGATTCGTTAGGTTCTGTTAAGATCGGTTTGCAACAGCGTGGCATACTGAGAAGCGCCATCGCTAGCCGGTTGGTTTTCAGACGGGCGAGGGGCGCCCAGCGCATCCTGGCTGTAGAGGGTGAGAGAGGCATCGCGCAAATTCTGTTCAATGCGTATGAAATAAAATATTTATATGATTTTCTGTTTTGCTGTTGAGCTCGAACACCGAGTTTGAGAGAAGCACGAGACTTTCCCAGCGATCTGGTTCAAAAAGTTCCATTTGGTCGGGACTCTTCTCAGGGCTACTACAGCAACAGGTGGAAATGTCCCAGAGCTACCCAAATTAATTCAGAGGTATGGTAGTCTTATTGGAAAATTCCCTTGTAGAAGCATGCGAAACGGATTTTTTGACGAATAATTGTAAAAGCACTTGTAGATTCATTCAATTTAAGTTTAATTCGTTACAATAATTTGTTTCAAAATAATAATAATAATAATAATAGTAAGCGCTTTGTTTGCAAAATTCTATTATTAAATATTATTATTAATTATTTCAAAGTTACTTATCATCGGTCATTACAATTAAGTTTATTAACGATAAAACTTTTGATCTTAAATGCACTGTCTAATTGCACTGTTGAATTTAAGGAATAATAGTAATTCAAATATAACTAGCTATAGTATTAATTTTTGTTTACTTTGTAAATTTGCCGACGAATCCCTCAAAATGTGAACGCAAAACATGTTATTCTGCATTGACATCGCTATGCAGGTTATGTGACGAAATATGTTCTAAACCGATTACGGTTTAAATTCTTCTCGGTCATTTTAATTTTGCAATTGTGATGTGCAGATTAATCGGGAGAATTATTATTAATTATTCCTAAAATTTGTTGGCAATATCAGAAAATCTTTAATAGTGATTTATGATATTTTTGGTTATTTAAATCGCTTTTTCAGGAAGTTTAAGTAATTTATTTTGTATTTACTATTTAAAGGTATTGCAGTTATGTAGAATGAATAGTTTTTTATATAACTTACCTATTTATATTTGGAATAAATACGATGAAACTGTTTAAAAACTGTATCATAAATTGTAAACAGTTATTTTTCGATCAAACAATATTTATACATTTTAGAATGGTTCTCAAGGAAGCAAAATAATTATTTTTTTTTGCAAATAGGGTGAGTAGTTAATTGATGAAGCATTTATCAGTATTTCGTAAGAATAATTGGTCAAAGTACCTCAATTTGTAGGGCTTTAATATATTTATGAAGAAAAAATTACAATAATATTTGTATCAGGGGCAAACGATTTGAGAAAAAATAACGAAGGTAATGTAAACAGTGTCGAGCTAGAATCTAAGAGAGATACTTAATCATGAATATGGATCTGGAGAGAAAATGGGCACGAACATGGAAAGACGCGAAACACAAACAAAGCAGGAAAGGCGAGGAATATGCAACGCCCACTGCCCGGGCAGGTAAAGGGCCAGCTGATGCAGCAGCCGGCCTCACAGAGACAGCGGCGTGGATAAACGTGAGCGTGCGTGCCCTGTCGAGTGCGCCCCCGGGTAAGTACGTGAACCATGTTCGCCACGCGTCACACGGGTTACAGCGACTGCGAGCGATGGGGGGGGGGAGCGCCGGGCGGCGCGACAGGTACCATGTGCCGATGCGGGGCGATGGGATGGGGGCAGTGCTGCCATAGCGGGGCGGGGAGCGGAAGCAGCTCGTCTAAGAGGGACTTGCGGGGGAGGCTGTGAACGTAGTCGAGGGCGGCAGAGGTGGCAGCAGGCCAGGGTGGGAGATGGAGTGCTGTCGGCAGTGGAGTGGGGGGGCGGGGACGGGGCGGTGGTGGCGCAGTTACGGGCGGAGGGACGGTGGCGGGGGCAGGGGCGAGGGCGGCGAGGACAGACAGGGCGCGCCGTGCGGGTCGCTCTCAAAGCGTGATGATGCGACGGCCACTCGCTCAATGAGGTTTTGTTGCAGCCGCCCACACACCATTCCCCTCTAATGCACCTGCCTCGCGTGCTTGCTCTCGCTCGCGGGGGCAAACTGTTTGCGGGAGTGATTGCCACCAGCGGCTGACCCGCACTTTCGGAAAGCCTGAACGCACTGCTAGTCTAGCGTATTATGAAATTAGTTAAAGGAAGGTCTGGTCGATACTATAATTCAAATTCAACAAGTGTATTTTTTATTTATTGTCTCAAATATCCCATTTTTCAAAAAAATATATACCTTAACATACACGAAATTTCTTTTTGTTCCAAATGTTCCAGAAGTATGTAAACTTAAACCAGACGCATTTTCCCTATATTTTCATTTCTGTTTCAAAATCTATGAAACATTACTATTTTAGTGCAAAACTTTTGAAGTGTTCTATACGTGTATTCCCGATCACAAATGCAAGTATGCAATCAATTTTATCTCTGGATTTTAATTGAACCTATTATTCTATATCGAGGTTGATAATTTACTCAACATTTTGAACTTTTTTAAAACTATAAATAAAACGCTAAAAGTAATCTATGAAATATAAAGCGCATCAGAAAAAATCGTTAAAGGTTCATCTGCCATATTGGGTAGCCGTCTTTAAATGAATAAAATAACACACAACGCAACGTTTCAATATTGTGATATCTTCTGGAAAAATAAACTCATCAGCAAATCTACATTTTGCAATCATGGAAAAAGATCGAAAAAAATTATTTGACATCGCAAACATTATTTCCATAAAAGCAATTTGTTGATCGGCGCACCGTTTCACTCTCCCAGAGAACACAAATATTCTCAGTCAAACAATACCCTTCCTTGCAGCGACATGGATTCACGAGCAACAGATCACACGACCGTATTTTTTTAAACGCACATCCCGAAATCGAAGCAGCCGCATTTCGAAGCGATCAGCGCCCCCCGCGGCTCCAGGTGGTACCACTCACAGCTCCCCCCCCCCCGTGCGATTTCGCGAAATTATTTCGCGAAATTTACGTCCGCATGCGCTGGCGCTGCGCGTATGCACATTATTTCAAGTGAATTTCATTTGACGCCCGGAAAAGATATGCGTGAAAAATATTTTGTAGCATCGGCCCGACAACAATTAATTATTTCTATGTTTGTTGTTACACGGATTTTTGCATCAATGGATTACATTTTGTATAAAATCCTATTTAAATTTAAGTGACGCGAGGTAATTTATAAAACGTCAACAACTTTATGAATACATGCCGTTGTGTTCCTGGCGGGAACGCTGCAAAACAATGCGCTTACAGGCTGCCATAATTGTCATTGTGATCCATTGTGGACAGGAGATATGTCCTTTATATGTAGTTACAATTTCTTTTTATATGCCGCTCTTCGATCGGAATTCTAAACAATTCAACGTATGCAATAACAAAAGCAATTGAAAAGTTATTAAAAATGTATTATTAAATAAAATAAGTATGAATTTGAGTAAAAAATAACATATTTATTTTTTCCAATTTTAACATTCTAAATAGTATCAGCTATCAATCGTGAAGCATTTCTGAGTCGTATGATTGTGTTAAAAAATTAACTATAGTCGGCTTACCAGAGGGAGAAGACTTATCTCTATGCCTCCCTTTCATGGGTAGATAACCTTTTACATATGGAAGTGCTTTCCTCAAGATGGTTAATTATTATGCAGAAAATCGATATTTAATAGTTGATAACATATTAAGACATTACAATAATGCAGATCTATCACAACTATTGCCTTCGTACTGTGGTTCGTTAAGGAACGCTCAGTTAGGTTTTAATTTTGTGAAAGTATGTCTTTCCACTTTGGAACGTGTCACATACTTTTAAATTAATGTCTATGGTTAAAATATTGCGAAATAACTTTACCAAAAATTACTTTCACTATTAATGAACTGCTTTTATTATTGTCATTAGAATGAAGAGAAGCAGCAAGGCAACTCGCCTTATTTGGTCCTCTAATATACGAGCTCCTTCACACGGACTCACTCGACTTGCTGTGACGCTTGTGCTGGCAAACCATTAGTTTATAAATGGAGAGGAGTGGCTCATTGATGGCTCAGGAATGGGATATTGACAGGAGTCGGTTAGAGATCCTGCTCTGGCGAATAGTGGCGTACTCTTGCCAACAGCGGCGCAAACGCACTTTCGTACCTCCGCCAGCAGAATAACATTCTAAATATCAGCCTTCACACGACACCACTTGAGGGCCACTTGAGAACCAACATTCTAAATGACACCACTTGAGAGCGCCACTGAGTTTAGCTGTTTACACGTTGACTGCTATGCATCTGCTCACGTGACTCACTAATCCCTCCTTTCCCACGGTCAGTGGCGCTGACCGGTGGCGGTGTGTGAAGGGGCCCGGCGCTTCTCGGTGGCGCAGCCGGGTGGCCCCGTGTGAAGGCGGCCTAAGGAGTGCGTCTGCGCAAGCGGGTCAGGGTCCCTTCCATCGCCAGCAGCAGTAAACCTGAAGGCTGCGACGTAGCTTGGCACCTGCGCAGAAAGGAATCGCAGCTGCGCCCGGGACCCGAGGCGTCGTACGTCCTCGAGAGGCGAATGCGCAGCCCTCGGGTGGCGGGCGATCGCGCGTCGCCCGGGGCTTTTATTGGCGCGATCCGCTCTTCGCGTTCGTTACAGCCGTTCGCCCCCGTCATTCGAGCTGGCGCTCTCGGCGCGACGAGTGGCTCGAAAGCTGAGCCTCGAGAGAGGCGAAGATTTGCTAAACGATCGGCTCAAGCAAGCCACCTGCAGCTGCATTGGAAATAGCTTTTGGTATTCCTTCGAACGAAACCTTTTTCATGCACTTCGATAACAGAAAAGACTGCCTTTTGGGGCTTGTGATCTAATGATAAATTAATAAAAAGCTACTTAGATGTAGTTTAATATATGTCATACGTACATTTATATGCTGTAAGAACAAATAATGTGATAGCAGGATAACATTTGGCTCAGTAATCGTATATCAGTTTTTTGTTTCTAATTACATAATACTTATTTTACATACTTTAAAAACCAAGATTATGATTTACGACATGACATTTTAGAATTGACTGTAAATATAGTTTCTAGAGCGCGTTTAAGAATAAACTATAAACGTAGTTGAAATAGCCATTTTGTACTGTATATATCAAACACATTTGCACAGTACTGGAGTAACTATTCAAAGGAAACTCTTAAAATTATTCTTTACATAATTCTTTTAAATATCAATTCATACAGTTTTATATACAATATAATTCTTACGAAGTATCTTGTTTCTATTTTTTATCGTTTCCATTCGTCAATTTTCTTGTTATGATAAAGTATTTGAGCAAAGAGTTTGTTTCAAACATCATTCGACACAAACATGAACGTACGTGCCTCCTCTGTCTGAATTACTAATTTTGAATATTCGCATATTATATTGACGGAAAACTAAGAAGCCTCTTGTCATGCGAAAGCTGTCATTTGTTTTGTAAGATACCCTCAATCTCGAGAAAAATACATAAGGAAACTGTTCTGATTTTGACTGAAAAATGCCAATAATGTTTACTTTAAACCGCAACTTCTCATACGTGAAATTACTAATGTTATCATACTCCGTGCGTCATTACTTAGGCACACCTTACGTCGTGAGCAGAGGATGAAAGAAGCTGATTCAGAACAAACAATTTTCACTGCACAAGGACCTTTTTTCCCGCATTCTCAATGACAGACATAGTTACTAATGCAGATCTTTAATTAATATATTCAAACACTTCAAAAAGGCATAAATTAATTTAATAATAATTAGAGAATAATGCATAAATAATCCGGAAGGAAAGAATTATCTAATGAAAAAGTATCTTATTTTATGTGAAAAAATTGCTCTTTCGTGTGTACTCCATGAAACATCTGCAGTTTAAAGATATCAACAACTTTGACCTTCAGAAATAAAACGCATACCTTGTCGTTATGACGAGTTAACCACTACTCATTCAAAGGATGCCTGGGACTTCAGAGCCTTTATTGTAACTTCGATTCTGAAGGGGGAGGCTGAACCCATAGCAATAAAATTATTGTTATTATGATAAATGATAATTTTATTATTTACTTAACAATAACAATTGAAGCTAGTAATTTTAATAATAGCAATAGTAAAAATTAAAACTGTAACAAATGTTTTCAAGAACATTTAATGTAAACAATATTTTGAAAGCATTAGACCAAAACTACTTAGTGATCAGCTCGAGTGCTTTGAAAACACTTTACAATTCATTCTGAATGCCTATTACAAACATATTTATTACACTGAAAACAATAAGAGCCTAGGTTTCCACAGATAATAGCATTCTTTTTTTTTCTGGAGAGGGTTGATTTCCAGGTGCAAATATAGCACGTGGCTTTGGCAGAGGCTGATCTTGATGGACTCTTATCTTCTTGATATTTCTGCCTAGAACACTATCTTTAGAATGAACAATTTCCTGTGGTAGGCCATTTGCGGACCTGACATAACACTTTACAATAAACATTTGGTATCGTGGAGTCCGACATGGTGGGTATGGTGAACCCAAAGGAGTACTTTTGTTTTATGGTGCATTTGGAATAACCTACAATTAACAGCGAAAATGGAAAAATGTCATAGAAAGCACTGTTGTCAACAACTCAAAAAGAATAAACTCTACGAAAATCATTTGACAGATAAATGAGCAAAATCATTACATGTGGGTTCAACGATTACACTGGGGAGTTCCTATGATTAAAATCAGATTATCTCCCAAATTCAGGTCCCTCAACAGCGTGCGTGCGATCTAAAATATATTACAGCAGAAGGAAAATATAAAATCGCTTTGAGAGGATCATGTGGTTAATTACTTCTTTCTTTCTGTTTCTCTCTCTCTCTCTCTCTCTCTCTGTTGAAGTATTTCTCTTTGAAATTTCAGATGGACATGGTCGAGAAAACTATTTAGAAGTCATAAACATGAGGAGAAAATCTCTTAATACTGCAAGCTTGAAAGTAGAAGGAAGGCATTTTGTAGAAACAAAATTCTCAGGTATTCTAAGCAGAATGAATCTGACAGCATGTGCTTTTTAATACGAAATAAACACAGTTCTTTCTACTTTCCATCTAGCCGAACACGGAAAATGTGAAGCTGTGAACATATCGACAGGTCATACCGCACCCAGAAACCTCTCAAGAGGACGTAAAGAGTAAAGCGGTGGTCTCTTCGCCCCCGGATGGCGCAGCGGGCGAAGGGGGTTGCGGAACACCCTGCACACGGCGTGTGGCAGCAGCCTTATCGCCCGTCCACGGCCCGTCGCCCGCCGCGTCGGCGCCCGGAGCGAACGGGCGGCGATACGCCGAGGCGCAACGACCACGCGGGGGATGCGTCAAGCGGCGGCCGGGCGTTTACGGCGGCGGCGCGGGGGCGGCGCGGGGGCGGCGCGGGCGCGGCAGTAGCGCGCCAGCGCAGATCTCGCGGAGATTGGGAAACGCTCCATGAAGAAAATGGAGGAAGGGGCTCTTTGAATAATGTACGAGTAAGGAAATGAAATCGTGGTTCACCAACAGTGAACTAACATTTTGTCGATTATAGTTAATGACCGTTTATTCAAAGAATGAGGAGGAAAGATTCTCTCGAAAATCTTTGACTCTCAAGACTATACTTCTAATTTCTTGGATACACATTACCAGCAAGGGAAAAAAATCTAAGGAATACTTTTTGGAGTAGATTACTATTTCATGTCTATTACCATTTTCTTTCACTACTATATCGTTTATCATTCTGCTCAATATATTAAACTAATCTCCTTAAAAAATGTACTGGAATATTCATTGCCACTAAATAGCGAAAAAAAAGTAGATCGTGAGTAAGTGGTTGAAAACAATTATACTACAAACTTCAAACCATTAAAAAAATACGTGCGAGTGTTACTTTCTCGCACATATTTTATGCATTATTTGTAACTTTCAATTTTTTTTAATTCGGAGAGTTTAACGAAAATGAAAGCTGAGCAATTTTTATAAGCGTACTCTGCATTATACGAGAAAAAAAGTTAACAAAAAATTTGGAGCGTTTTTTAAGAAAATATGATTTTAATTGCCTTCAATCAAAATTTTCGCTAAAAATTATTTTTTTAAAACGTGTAGCCCACTTTTCAACATTTTGTTCAGCAAAACAAATTCTATTATTAACTTTGTAGTTTTGTAATGTTAATTCTTTTGCAATTTTTTAAATTCATATCTGTATAGTAATTGTAGGAAGACGGCAAAATTTTCAATTTTTTAAATTTTTTGAAAATTCAGAGGTTTAACGAAACTTAGCACTAGTTAATGCTTTTACGTGTTCTTTGCTCTCTTTGAGAAAAAAAAACTAGTCGGGATACCTGGTATGTTGAAAATTAATCTCGTCTTAGTGTTATTACTCAACAATTACACAGATATTTTAAAAAAGTGCATGTCATCATTTAAAGATCTACAAAAGAGTTTATGCTTAAAACATCCAAACACAAGAATCAATGTGATTGGAAAATGGCTTGCAAAGTTGAGAAATATTTTAAAATTGTGAGTAGCAAGGATGAACATCGAAAATTAAATATCTTTGGGATGTTTCAATAGAATAGCTCTAAATATTCAGTAATAGAAAATCCTAATTACATTGTTTAATGTCGTTCAGTAATATTTTATTATCTAATGAAATAAGGGAGGTTTAAAAACATTCTGCAGCTATACATTCACTGTAAACCCAGAATTCAACATGTTTCTGAAAATGTAATGAACATATTTACCCAAATCCCATATACTCTTACATTATATGATAAAGGTAAATATGATATGATATGATATGATATGATAATATATAAATATTATATGATAAGGCAAATAAATCCCACTGTCCACCTTTTATTCAAAAATCCCACTACAGAATTACAACCTCTGATGTTTTGGACACGTGTGTCAGACTGCTAGAATTTGCTGCTTTAATTTTATATGCATGACACATCCATCCATCCTTAAATACAATAAATTTTTGAGAATAAAATTGCATTATTTTCTCTCTATCAGCATGAGTCTTAACCATCCTTTCAACAAAACTAATGTCTTTTAATCCTGGTATATGTGTGAAGGTACAGCTGAAAAGAACATTAAACAGGGATTTTACGAGTTTCTTCAAGATCATGTTCAGGTGATTTCAATGTTACATGATAAGGCCATCTGTCCATCAGAATGTAGCTGCTCAAATCATAACAGATTCTTCGCCATGATTTACTGTAGGAAGTAGGCAAACCGGATCGTTGTCCTAATTTGAGATTGTTTGTTAAAGACAGTTAATTTAAAAAAATCTTTTTATTTTCATTTGCTCAATTGTAGAACGTTCCGACGATGATATTTCTCGTCTTTTTCAAGTATTAGAAAGATATTTTAATGAGCATATGATGTTCAAAACCTTTTAAGCTTCCCTAGAGCAAATTGTTTTGGATTTCTCCATACATAAACCCGGCCGTTTGTAAGAAACAATGTAAACGGTGATTCATTGGACCTTATGTAATTCTTGTAATCACCGATTGTTTTGTGATCGTTGCACCACCTCTTTCGCAGATTTGAGTTGGCTTCCGTTATGAAAGGTTTTGTAAGGCTGAGAATACATGAAAGTTAGCTTTGCAAAGCTCTCGCCGTACTGTTGTTGTGGAAATAGTATTACTCACGTTCTGCAATCACTTTTACCGCGGTAGTTGGTTGTATGGTCACAATAATTTTTAACGTTCGTCAGCTTTTGTCAGTTACCTTCAGTTTTCACCCACTATTTCCCTTCGCCGATGATGTTTACCGTGTTTTGTGTTTGGTGTCATTACTATGAACACTGTTGCTCGTGAAACCTTAAACAGTTCAGGAATTTTCATCACAGATATTCCCGTCAATCCCGCTGCAACGAGTGGCCCTTTTTTGACGACTGACACAAAAAGATGTACTACATTGCGTGTGTTCATATTATTTTGTTCAATCCCTGTAAGTAGTAGGCGAGAACGTAAAACACCTGAAGAGGTTTTGTTGGAACTAAATCGTCAACAGCGTTGGCGTTTTAGAGGATTTTAGAGATTTAGTGGATTTTGATACGTTTAAGCGGGGAAAAAATTGCTGTCGTGGTAAATGTAAAATTTTGTGGATTTCGTCGAGTTATACGGAATTTTTGGAGAAATTCAAGAAAATAAGAAAATGGCTCAAAAAACATTGGAATATTTTCTAAGCACATGTAACTGATGTTAGGTTGTACCAATGGTGCTGAATTAGCATTTGCACATATTACCGAAATTTTTAACCAATGATAATCGGACATTTAAATTATTTGAATTCTACTCGGGAGCTTAAGTGAGAAGAGGTATTTCGGAACGCATATCTCTTCCTATTGGTGTGGAATTGAAAAAGAGAAGTGGAAATAAGAGTAATTGTAAGAAAGGATAGTAAGTTGCCAGAACTTTCTGAATAACACTCCTGCTGTAATGCATCAGTGTAGCGCTAAAAACAAAAACACCTTACATTTCGGTAATTCAAATACAACAAGAGCATAAATGAAAATGTATTAATATAAAAAAGAATATATTTTTTAAATTTTTATTCTTGACAAATTTATCAATTATATGTAAAAATTGTTTAACAAAATATTTATTTGTTAGTTAACTTGTATATGAATACGAAAATAAGTAAAAATTGTAATGATCGACAGAACCAAATGTTTTTGAAAATTTGTTAACAAAAAACATTCGAGTAAAAATGTTTATGTATAAGTTATAAATTTGACAATAATAAGTAATAATTATACTATTTATTTATATTATTATATAGATAGATAGCCTAACTTGATACCTGTTGAGTTTATAAAATATTAAAATGTACTGTTTTTTCTTATACACTGAATAAAGTTTTAAAGTTTAAAGAAAAAACATTTTAAAGTTAACAATTTTAATTCCAACCTACCACCAAATACTACATATATTTTATAAACTTTATTATATATTTTAAAAAAATAAATACATAATTTTAAATTTTAGCAAAATTTGTAATTTTCCTAGCAGAAAACAAGAGGTTCCGCTTAGCGGTAATTTAAATGCTATCTATCGGTAAAGTACGGAAACACTAATCGTCAAGTGCCGTGGAGATATTTCGGAGAAATATGAAAATAAACCGTTAAGAAAATTGAAAAAGGGGTTCTTAATGCATAGGTAAGACATTTAAGTTGGTGCTTTCCAGCTTTATAATAACATTTTTTCGTGAAGTATTATTTTTGCCTTTAAATCATCTTCAAGCATGTATATAAAATTTATTTGATAATTAGTGATAAGGGTACTCGCAATTTTCAAACAACTTTTGGAGATATTGGAAATATGTCATGTGATTATGCGATTGATAATGACATTAACAAGTACAATTAATGTGTATGCCACACACTTAATAAACCGATGCAAGCTTTGTTTAGGAAAGTTGAAAGAAATTCAAATGAAAACGAACCACATTTGGATGTATTAGAAACATTTAGCTTTTAAATTGAATAAATTATGACAAAGAAAATAAGGTAATAAATGCCTTTTGGAACTGTAACAACGTCAAGAATTCAGAATTGTGTGAAGGTTTAAGCCATTAAGTAGCAGCTAATGTAATTTTTTCATCCACATTATGCTATAATAATCAGTTTCGTAATGAAGAACTTTACCGCTCTAATGTGGCAATGTACTTCATTACCATACTAGTCCAGGTAAATAATGACGTAATTTACCACTCTTCTTTTAAAAATATTTTGGACTTCTCTGTCTTGAACCCTAAACTTTTTCCCCTTTCAAAACGACAATAACTGAGTAAACGTACTGATGTCAATGTTTTCTTGACTGTCCGGTATATAATACCAGACGCGCAGCACCGCGGTGTCGCTGTCCTGAGGAGGCCTGCGACAGAGAGGCGAAACGTCGGCCTCTGCGCCAACGACGCGGTGTCACCCGGACAGCCAAGAGGACATGGACTTGAGCCGCGGAAGCTTATGTTTGCATTTGATACCAATGTTGTCATTAAATGATATTGTACTTTCTAATGTAGGGTAGTGGAACCAAAGACTTCTGGGTTTCTCCTTCTCTGACTTGCCGTAGAAATAAGCAATCAAAACGTTTTCCGATATGCAATAAATGTTTTTCACACCAATCTTTAAAAATTGAATACTCACGTTCATAATTATTTCTTGATTTATTGGGTAACAATGTTTTTAGAGTAGCAGTTCCTGATCTTTCTATTTCCAAATCAGAACTATATTCACTTACGTTGAGAACTATACACTAAGTGTGTTTCAATTGTTCTCCTTTTGAGAACAGTGTCGCCACTTATTGGAGAAAAAATTTGAATTCTAATTGAAAACGTAGAACGAAATATCACATTAAATCTAAAAAAAATCTTCACAAAGTGGACTAAATTACGATATTGTGTGGTAACATCGTATTACAATACTCAATTGGTAACTAATTTCGGCCTAACGGTCTCGTTTGGCAAGTTTCCAATCTCTTATGGTAATCAGATGCTTTACGACACTAATATCGTAACTAAAACGTCACTTTAAAATATAGTTACATAGCAGAAAAATTAAATATGCAAATGGTGTCATTACGTCATTATTCATTGATTACAGTAATTTTGAAATCTAAAAAGGTTTCAATGACAAACATGCAAAAGATTCGCACTAATAAATGATTGTATTATTTCTATAACTATTCTATACTATAGCCATTCTGATAAACATCGCTAAACATTTTAATCTTTAAGTACCTTTAAATTATTTTGTGAACGACATTTAAACTTAGAACGTTTTCATGTGATGGGTTAGTCATATTATTCTTCCGTGAAAAATATTAATGCTGTTTCCAGAAATTATACGTTTCCGTTCTGTTCCGATTTAATTCTAAAATATATTTGTAAATATCATTTGCTCCATGCCTTAATCTCAAAACAACCACATGACAGTCTTCCTTTTTTAAAAAGTTAGCAGGAAATTTCGTTCGCTTATTTTCAATTTTATTCTTCAACCTCCATTTCAATATTTCCGGTAAATTTCAGTCTTTTAGAAAAATTATTTTTAATTGTCATAAGTGTTACGTAAGTAGCAGTTAAACGTAACATATTTATTCTACATTCACTATACATAAAAAGAATTTGTTTTCATTCTTTTGAAAATATTTGCAATATATTATAGACATAGTGTTATATAAATGTACAAAACGAAGCCCTTTTTCATATTAAATCACATTTCCTAAAAAATGTATTTCAAAATTCGAAAATATTAATATCGGGGAATTGGATCATTCCTATTTATTATTTATTAATTATAATTGATTTTCATAAATCATTTGCACTCTTAATTGTAGAATGCCGATTTTAGATCTAAGGAAGTAACTAATGAATCACAACTCTGAATAAAAAGGAATATTCTCCATTTCTTGATGAATCCCATTTCAGCGTTATTACTAAGAGAGAGAGAATTTTGAAAAAAATGCATACACAAAAATTCCATTGTATCGAAAAATAGAATGGTACCCTGCATTTGAATTTGGAGAAAGCAATACCCCGTTTGGTGTGAGATACTTGAATAGCTGCCTAGCGCTGTCCCCAGTCGCAAAAGGGAGAGGAAACCGCCTCGTAGGAATAGCGCGCGCTCGCTGCATTTGGCGCACATGTGCGCAGGCAGCGCCAGAATAGCCCCGCACGTCGCCGTGCGGCAGCGGCGACAGCTGGCGAAGCGCTGCCTCGACCTCCAGCCCGCCTCGGCCCAGCCGGCCCCTCCCCCGCCCGTCCGCCCACAAGCACCCCCGCACTTTCCGTCATTTTTACTCACACGCCCGCTCCACCCTCCCGGTCCTTACCGACCTGCCCTCTCCCGTCCCGTCCGCCTCACCCCACCCAGCCCCGCACGCCCCAATTCCTCGTTTTACACCCACCCCGCTCCACTCTTCCCCCCGCTCACCACCTCCACCCCTCTCCTGCCTACCCCACCTTCTTCTCTTCCGCCCGTACGCCACTCCCCCACCCAGCCCCAGCGCGCTTCAATTCCGTCATTTGTTACAACCCACGCCCGCGCTCGTTTCCCTTCCACCTGCTTCTTCATCCACTCCGATAGCGATATGCCCCTCTCCCCGCCCCCCTCAATCACGGCTTCTTCAATCCAGGCGCGGTCCTTTCTCTCCCCACGCACGCCCGCGCCCGCACCCCTCTCTCAGCTACCACGACAGCTTTCTTTCATCCGTACCACTCCCCTCTCGCCATCCCCAGCACGCCCCAATTCCTTCATTTTACTCACAGCCCACCCCACTCTCCCCCGTTTCGCTCACTCCCCAGCCCACCCCCACCTGCCACTTCCCGTCCGCTCGCGACTCATTCCACCCAGCCCCCCCAGCGCGCCTCAAGTTCGCGTCATTTTACTCACCACGCCCCCCATTCTTCCCCGCTCCGCTCACTCTCCCAGCTACCCCACTGTGACTCCCCGTCCCCGTCCGCCTCATCCCACCCAGCCCCCAGCACGGCTCAATTCCGTCATTTCTCTCCCACGCCACGCTGCACATTCCCCATTCACCTTCCCAGGTCGTTGAAGGTCAGAATTTCGGAACATCAGAACCTACGTCTCGTCTTACCTTCAGAAACCCCTGCACCCAAAATTATAGCCGTTATTTAATTCTGCCGTGTATATCTAATTAAATCCCATTGACACCATGGACGTCCTTTGCCAATTCCGCTGGGCTCTGTTTGGCTGCCTCCCTTCTGTTCTGCGCCTAAAGTGAGAATCGCAAACGCCACCCGCGGCGCGCCCAGCCGTGTATCGGTTGTCGCTCTCTGTGATCAGTTTCTCATCTGCGCGATTCGTTAGCGGGACACGTTGGCGCGGGCTGCTGTGTGTTGCGGAGCGAACAGAAGTCGCGCGAATTCGCCTCGTGTGTCCTGCGGCGCAAACAGTTGCACGCGGCTTTTGCAACGACGCGTGCCTCGCCTCTCTCCAGTCGGACAGCACCTCTGTTTGCCGCTTCCACCGTCCAAAGCCCGCGATTCCTATCAGATCTTCTCGGGACTCTCGAAAGCGGCATCAATTTGTTTTCTGCGCTATTCCACCTTCCCTTCACCATCTGTGAGCGCGAAGCACTCTCTATGAGCGTATAGAATTACACCTGAAATAACTTTTCCATCTCAAGCAGGAAATGGACGCGACTACTAATCATTCTCGTTCAGAAAAATATAATTTTTGTTACCTGCGGTGTTCCAAAGCAACATGTTTGACGCTGACGTGTAGTAAATTGACTTACACTCAGGCGACGCCTTTGCACTTCTAATGTAATTACCCTTATTCATGTATTAACATTGAACGCTATTTCAAACTATCATTGCAAGGTGCCTAAAGACGTATCACGACACAACCATCTACAGAGGGACCGTATTTCGAGCATCAAAAGATTCGAACATTAAATGTTATTTGTCCCAAGGGAGACCGCAGTAGAATTTACAAAGCGATGCAATGGAGGGTTGGTGTAAATCCTAAACATTGAAAATACTCTGTTTATTACACTCTTAAAATTGGACCTAAGCCATTTTTTGAGAAAATAATTGTACGAAATTAGAGTTAGTTACCCCTAAACTATACTTTTTTTTTAAAATGTGGAAACAAAATGATTTCGCTTTAAATAAATATCAATTACTTCAGATTTTTACATTAGAAGCATTTCTGAAAAATGATTTGTTACTTAGGCGTGATTGTCTCTTAATAATAACTATCAAGAAATTTCACGAAAGTAGATTCTTATTATATCTTGTTTATGTATATTTTACAAATGCGTTTAAATGAAAAATTAATTTTGCCTCCGAAACCGTGAAGTAACGTCTTTACGTCCCACTTTTGTAGGGGAATTTTTACCGCTTAAAAGGTTTGTTTTCAGAAAAAAATTATACTGGCAAAATGATGGTAAAAGCAATGCCAAAGTAGTCTAAATAGACTTATCAACTTATTTTCACCATGATCACAGAGTTTTTTCATCTAATACAACATATCGAACATTCATCCAAATCAAAGGTATGTACTTTGGAATATCTCCTTTTTAGTTGCTTCCATCTAAGTGGCCAGATGCCATCCCTATGAACGGGTGGCGCACCCGCAGACGCCTTCAGCTGTAATCGAGTCGGTCCGCACTGCTCGCCAACAAAGTATTATCAGAGAGCTACTCTCCGTGTACTGCCTTCTACTGCCAGATTATTTAATCATATTAGTTTACTCCAGTCGTTGACGTCAGTCCATTCTCAAGCAATCTACTAGAATCGATCACAGTAGATCTCATGGATTATCTAATCGTACTACATTACTTAGTTCCGGGTCCACCCTGCCTAACTTTCTACGGAATGAATTAGAATTCGACTGATCGATATTCAGAAGCTCTCGTCTAGTGTGCAATCGCTCAGTTCCCACCCTCCCGTACGTTTCACTACCGCTCACTTTCAACTGCCATCTTCCGCCGCCCACTCCTCGTCGACCTACTCTCTCGATAATCCCTCGGTCATCTGCCGCCAACCAACGCACCACCTGCAGTCACTTTTTTCGATTACCCCGCTCGTTTCCACTGCGCTGCAAACTACTCTCCACTTCCTCCCCTCCTCTCCCCGTCAGCCGCCGACGGCTGCGCGCGGGGCTTCCCCTCGCGACCGACCAATCCGCGCCCGGCCGCCGCGCCGAAACAGCCCGCGCAGTTAAGCTCACTGCAAATACACGTCGCAAGAAAACAAATCCAATGCAAATTGGAAAATATTTGCGCGCGTTACACACCCCAACCACGAGTTCAGAAATTACTACGCTTTCCGTTCTGTTCGCGATTCTCCATATTTCTTCAAAATATACTTTGCTAACATACTGCCATTTGCTCGCATGGCCTTTAATCTCACAAACAACATGACACGTCTTCCTTTTTTAAAAAAGTTAGGCAGGAAATTTTTTCGTTCGCTTTTATCTTTCAATTTTTTTATTCTTCAAACCTCCATTTCCAAATATTTTCCGGTAAAATTTGCAAGTCTTTTTAGAGCAAAAAAATTCATTCTTTTAATTGTCAAATACAGTGTCTTACGTAAGTAAAGCCAAGTTCAAACACCGTAACATATTTAACTTCTAACTTTCACTATACCACTAAAAAGATTTTTGTTTTCCAATTTCTTTTTGAAAATTTTATTTTTTGGCAATATATTTTTCATACGACATCAGCTGGTTTAATTATAAACTCGTTAAGCAAAACGAAGCCCTTTTTTCCATCATTAAATCACATTTTCCTAAAAAATGTTACTTTCAAATTCGAAATATTTAAATACCTCGGGCGATTGGATCATTCCCTATCTTATTATTTACTTAATTAATAATTGATTTTTCATCAATCAATTTTGCATACTTAATTGCTAGATGGCGATTTTTAGATCTAATGGAAAGCTAACTAATGAATCACAACTCTGAAATAACAAAGGCAATATTCTCCATTTCTTGATGAATCCTCATTTCTGCCGTTATTATAGAGAGAGAGAATTTTCGAAAAAAAATCGCCATACCCAAACAATTCCACTTTGTATGAAAAATAGAATGGTACCCTGCATTTGAATTTGGAGAAAGCATACCCCGTTTGGTGTGAGATACTTGATAGCTGCCTAGCTGCTGTCCCAGTCGCAAAAGGGCATACGAGGAAACGCTTCGTAGGAATTACGCGCCGGCGCGTCGCTGCATTTGGCGCACATGTGCGCAGGCAAAGCGCCAGAATGCCCGCACGTCGCCGTGCGGCAGCGGCGACAGCTGCGAAGCGCTGCCTCGACCTCCAGCCGCTCGCCAGCCAGGCCCTCCCCGCCACGTCCGCCCACAGCACCCCGCACTTCCGCTCATTTTTACTCACAACGCCGCTCCACCCTCCCGTCCTAGGAAGCCTGCCTCTCCCGTCCCGTCGCCTCACCCCACCCAGCCCGCACGCCCCCAATTCTCGTTTTACACCACTGCCCGCTCCACTCTTCCCCCGCTCACCACCTCCAACCCATCTCTTGCTACCCCCTTCTTCTCTTCCGCCCGTATCTGCCACTCCCGCCACCCAGCCCCCAGCGCGCTTCAATTCCGTCATTTGTACAACCCACGCCCGCGCTCGTTTCCCTCCACCGTGCCTCTCATCCACTCCGTCACATATTCCCTCTCCCCGCCCAGCATCGCTCAATTCATCACTTTTACTACCACGGCGCCGCCGCTCCTTTCATCTCCGCCACGCCACGCCCGCGCCGCGCACCTGCTTCGCTACCACGACAGCTTTCTCTTTCATACGTACACTCCCTCCTCGCCATCCCCAGCACGCCGCAATTCCTTCATTTTACTCACAGCCCCCACTCTCCCCCGTTTCGCCTCACTCCCAGCCCACCCCCACCTGCCACCTTCCCGTCCCGTCCGACTCATTCCACCCAGCCCCCCCAGCGCGCCTCAAGTTCGCGTCATTTTACTCACCAACGCCCCCGCCATTCTTCCCCGCGTCGCTCACTCTCCCAGCTACGCCCACTGTGCTTCCCCGTCCGCGTCCACCTCATCCCACCCAGCCCCCAGCACGGCTCAATTCCGTCATTTTCTCCACGCCCACGCCTGCACATTCCCATTCACCGCTTCCCAGGTCGCTTCGAAGGTCAGAATTTCGGAACATCACAACCTACGCCTCTCGTCTTACTTCAGAACCCTGCACCCAAATTATAGCCGTTAATTTTAATTTCTGGCCGTGTATATAATATTAAATCCATTGACAGAATGGACCGTCCTTTGCCAATTCGCTGGGCTTGTTTTGGCTGCCCTCCTTCTGTTCTGCCGCCTAAAGTGAGAATCCGCAAAACGCACCCCGGCGGCGCGCGCAGCCGTTGTAATCCGTGTCGCTCTCTGTTGATCAGTTTCTCAATCTGCGCGATTCGTTAGCGGACCCACGTTGGCGAGCGGCTGCTGTGTGTTGCGGCGAGCCGAAACAGAAGTCGCGCGAAATTTCGCCTTTCGGTGTGTCTGCGGCGCAAACAGTTGCACGCCGGCTTTTGCAACGAAGCGTGCCTGCGCCTCTCTCCACGTCGGACAGCACCTCTGTTTGACCGCTTCCACCGTCCAACAGCCGCGATTCCTAATCAGACTCTTCTCGGGACTCTGAAAGCGGCCATCAATTTGTTTTCCTGCGCCTATTCGCACCTTCCCTTCACCATCTGTTGGAGCGCGAAGGCACTCTCTAAATGAGCGTATAAATTAGCACCTGAAATACACTTTTCCATCTCAAGCAGGAAATGCGACGCGACCACTAATATTGCTCGTTCAGCAAAAATATAATTTTTGTTACCTGGCGGTGTCCAAAGCAAACATGTTTGCGCTGACGTGTAGTAAATTGACTTCACTCAGGCGACGCTTGGCACTTCTAATGTAATTACCTTATTCATGTATTAACATTGAACGCTATTTAAACTATCATTGCAAGGTGCCTAAAGACGTATCACGCCACCAACCACTTACAGAGGGACCGTATTTCGAGCATCAAAAGATATCGAACCATTAAATGTTTTTGTCCGAAGGGAAGACCGCAGTAGACTTTAACCAAAGCGATGCAATGGAGGGTTGGTGTAAATCCTTAAACATTGAAAATACTCGGCTGTTTCAATTCACTCTTAAAATTTGGACGCTAGGCCTATTTTTTTGAGAAAATAATTGTACGAAATTAGAGTTAGTTACCCCTAAACTATATTTTTTTTTAATGTGGAAAGAAAATGATTTCGCTTTAAATAAATAATCAAATACTTAGATTTTTAGCATTAGAAGCATTTCTGAAAAAACCATGATTTGTTACTTAGGCGTGATTGTTCTTAATACATAATATCAAGAAATTTCCACGAAACGTCAGATTCTTATTATATCTTGTTTTATCGTATACTTTTAACAAATGCGTTTAATGCAAAATTAATCTTGCTCCGAAACGTGACAGTAACGTCTTTACGTCGCCACTTTTGTAGGGGAATTTTTACCTCTGCTTACAAGGTTTGTTTTCAGTAAAAAAATTATACTGGCAAAATGATCGCGTGAAAAGCAATGCCAAAGTAGTCTAAATAGACTTATCAACCTTATTTTCACACCAATGATAACAGAGTTTTTTTCATCTACATACAACATATCGAACATTCCATCCAAATCAAAGGTATGGTACTTTGGAATATCTCCTTTTTAGTTTGCTTCCATCTAAGTGGCCAGAATGCCATCCTATGAACGGGTGGCGCATCACGCGCCGTCCTTCAGCTGTAATCGAGTCGGATCCGCACGTGCTCGCCAAAAGTATGTATCAGAGAAGCTAAACTACCCGTGTAAGCTGCCTTCTCTTGCGCAGATTATTTAATCATATTAGTTTACTCCAGTTTCGTTGACGTCAGTGCCCATTCTCAACGCAATCTACTAGAATCGATCACAGTAGAGTCTCATGGATTATCTAATGTACTACATTACTTAGTTCCGAGGTCCACCTGCCTAACTTTCTACGGAATGAATTAGAATTCGAACTGATCGATATTCAGAAGCTCTCGCTAGTGTGCAATCGCTCCAGTTCCCACCCTCCGTCACGTTTCAACTACCGCTTCACTTTCACTGCCATCGTTCCGCCACACACCTCCTCGTCGACCTACTCTCTCGATATCCCTCGGTCATCTGCCGCCACAACGCACCACCTGCAGTCACTTTTTTTCGATTTACCCCGCTCGTTTCCAACTGCGCTGCTAAAACTACCTCTCCACTTCCTCCCCTCCTCTCCTCCGTCAAGCGCCGACGGCTGCGCGGGGGCTTCCCCTCGCGGACCGACCAATCCGCGCCCGGCCGCCGCGCGAAACAGCCCGCGCAGTTAAGCTGCACTGGCAATACACGTCGCAAGAAAAAATTCCAATGCAAAATTGGAAATATTTGCGCGCCGTTACCACCGCGGGTATCGCTTAGCGCAAACGTTCTGGGCGGCGTAGCGGTGGCCACGCCCGCGCGCGGCATCGGGGGGGGGGCACAGGTGGGTAAGACCGTCGGGGGGCAGGG
>BOPP01000005.1:17947178-18034218 GCA_017312745.1 Gryllus bimaculatus | reverse complement strand
AGGGGGGAGGGGATGAGGACGGAGAAGAATCCTCTCGGAAGAGAGGAATCGTTGAGCGTGGTGTAATGAGTTGAACTGTCCGGCGAAATGTTGAGTTACTGAGGGAGGAAGCGATAGTATAAGAGGCGGAGGGACGGATAGTCGTGTTGGTAGAATATAAAACGCCGATGAAATTTAATACTTTTGAATATCTAAATTCAATCGTGATTTGAGTTTACGAGAGTTTAAAAAATTGTAATAAATTGGGGAGGTGCGAACCTGAAGTAAATAAATTTATGGAAATAGTGGAATAACACCCATGAATCGCGATAGTGAAGAGGTAGCAAATGAGATAGCTGAATGCACCAAAAGTTAACAGAAAAGGAGAATGAAGAATAAATGATTAATTAATATAAGAGAAATATGGATGAAATTATGATGAAACGGGAAACAAGAGTGACGAGTCCGACAACGAACGGCGAATATATTGAATTCAAAAATGTTAAACTTTCCCCAACAAACAAGGTATTTGTATTTGACCAAGGTTAACGATGGAGAGAACTCAAGATATTGAGTTGAATGCGAGAGCAGAAGTGCGTGTAAAAATGAAAGAAGAAAATCCAGGTAAAAAAGAAGGCGTAGGCGCTTAGGGAAGCCGTGGGAAAAGGAGAGGAAGAGGGCGAGAAAGGAAACTGTGCAAAAGCGATGGCAGCGGGGCGCGGGCGCGGAGTCGAACGAGGGCGGGGCGGTGACAGGAGACCCAGCGGCGACATCGGCGGCGGGGGCGGGGGCGCAGGGAACTCGATTGGCATTCGACGCACGCTGCGTTTCTATTCTTTCCGTCCGCGGCGGCTGCGGCGGATATTGGCGGCCCCGGCGGCGCCGTGGCTGGCCCGCGGTGTAATTACGGGCGGCGGCGGCGGCCGCGGCGATGGAGGCATTAACGCGCGGGGACTTTTTTATTCCGCGACGGCGAAACCTATCGACGGCGGCGCCACTGCCCCCGCGGGGGCCGTGCGCGGGAGGCGCTGCAGGAGGCCGCGGAGGCGCGTGAGGGGACGCCGGAATGTCCAATTTCCTTGCTCAACTGTACTGTATATTCCGTTATGGCTGTCTTCCGGGCGGCTCCTCTGGAGAGGACCCGTGTGCGTGTTCCAGAGGGAGGCAATCAAACGAAAGCAATGTTGCGGTAAGAATAGCCTAGCCCTAAGATCACTGTCGCATTCATTACGATTAGTACATGAAGTTTTCGACGTAACATCTCACGCATGAAAATAAACTGATAAAAGTATTTAGAACTAAGAGCATTAATTCTTGATGTTGATGGTTGTATGTTCGACAATCGATAATCAATCGTCAATGAATTACTCAGATTGTCCTATAAATTACATTTCACTTTTCCATTAATTCAAACACATGTTTGGTACGATTATTCATAATATAAAATTCTTGAATATATTTTAAATATGGAAGATCTTGTCATGATACTTATTTTTAATCGCTAATTTAATAACACAATAGTGACTGAATGTTGCAGCACCCATCCAATTTCGGGACCTGTGCTCTTTCTCCCACAAACACGTCATGAGCAAGGCAATGTTTACCAACAATTTTCATGGAGGAAAAAGCTGCAGATATTTTAAAAAAAGCCTGTACCTGGCCGTCGGGCTGTGTACTCAGAAACTAACACTACGTATTTCGCTATCACTAACCAGATAGCATTAACACGCGTTGTAACTGGCAGACACGGAGTCTTTTCGTCGCCGTTCAACGCGACGTGATTAGTGAGTGACGTCAGTAGGGAGAAACCCCTGCCACCGTCCACACTCGAACCTTAGGCCTCCCGGTGCGGGGCCCTGCAGTGGCTTCAGTTGATGCCCTGAGCCACATTTGCCAATTCGCTGCCGAGTAGAGAACTCTAGCGGCCGGCTTCTCAGGTGGGTTGTGTTCCGAGGTTTCTCTGATTAGGACAAGGCGAATACCGGAGGAATACCCCCAGCGAACAAGCCAAGGAGCGCGTGCGACATTACCACACTTTCGGATCATTCGGGGCCATTCCGGAGGCTAGAGCTTGTTCGGGCTGGGGCGGTGCTGATGGGAGATAACGGAGCCGAGAATAGATACACTTTTACTGCATGAACTCTGTTCCTCGTAATTCAATCTTGAAATGAGACGTAAAATCTATAAATTTGTGAATACTGTAGATATTTAACTTTTATTTTGAAACGTCGCAAAGGTTGTTTTAAGACTTGTAATCGTGGTTTAGAGGTAATGTGAATGAAATGCTAAATCCATTTATTTAACACTTCTGACGGTTTAAATAGTATTAAATCATCACGTAACCGTTAGATAATGTCAGAAGGTACGTGCTGTTGTGGCCCCACTAGTTTTATTTATTTTTGGCGAGGTCTTCATTTGACTCTACAACGTCTTCTGAGGGATAATTGGGCATGGTGAGGAAGCAAGATGACACATGGCCGTTAAACTGAGATGGGCTCACCTTTCTACAATATACAAGAAAATATCCTTGTCCAAGACTGGTTCGAAATTAAGATATTTGAGAAAATGGGAAAGCGTGATATCTGTGTACAAAAGAACAAACAAATTAAGAAATTCAAAACTATTGTTTGTGTTAAAATGATGAAGTTTCTCTGGCATCGTAGCCAAGGAAGAAAGTGTTCCTCTTGAAGAAAAGGATCGGACCGACAGACAGACAGACAGGAAGCATTATGTACATTACCCGGTATGCATGTAAAGATGCGGATATCCAATTACAAATATTTTAAGAAACTAGAAATAGTAATATCGTTTACAAAGATGTATTTTTTGTTGATTGATAGTAGAGGAGAAATAATATCTTAAAAAGATGACATCCTAGTTGCATTAAGACAATGGGTAGTAACATGCAGTTTTGTGCGATGACTAGTGCGCTAATCACTTAGATATATTTTATAAGCGACGTCTGCCTTTGTTTACATTGTTGATAATATTTCTTTGGACGAAGTTGCTAATTGTTTTTCTATGTCTTTTCAAATATTACCAAATATGATAGAAAATTAAACAGTTATCACACAATATGTTAATTCAATTGTAAGAAAAGTATGAAAATTCTCTTTTGTATTTTTTTTAAGATAATTAAAAGATCATTGGTTTTCCATTTAAAGTTTCGTTCAGATTAACTAGACTCATTTAATTATTGGTAAGAAGTTTCCTAAACTTTGCCCGTGTTAATTTCGCAAATTATCTCTCGTTGCTAAATGAAAGCCCTAATGTTGTTTGTACCAACTCAGACGCCTCAATATCGCAAACAACAACACCAGGAGATCAAGAATTTGCAGCCAACTCACCAACAACGAGCCCACATTTTTGCCGCAGCGGCCTTCAAACCACCACCGCGTGCGCGTTCTGAAATTCCGTTTGGAGAATTACGCGCGCTTGTGATGAAACCGCGGGGGAGTTTTCCCTCAATAATTGGGTAATTTAATAACTTTGTTTACGCGCATTGCTACGCAGGCGCCTCCGCAACTTGGCGCGTCCGAGCGCCGAACCCACTTCCCCACCCCCACGCCCCACCCCACGCCCCACTTCCAGGCTCTCTGTTCCGGCGCCTCGAACTCCTGGGTAACGCTCCAGGCCAAAACTACGTTCAAAATGAATAGCTCAGAGACCAACGTACGAAAAAAACGACAACCGAGAGTGAGACATTTTTAGAAACCAATTATTGAAAGTTAACTACGATTCTAACAAAAAAATGATGGGATTTGAAAATAGGAATCGGCCTTCTGGATGGAATATTGGAACTATCTGAACCCTTGTGATTACTTTGCACAAAAGAATACTGTAGAAAAGTTACAACATAAAAGTAGTGCTACATGGAAAATGGGGAACCCAAAACATTTGATTTCATGTTCTGCAGAATTGATATGACTAATGGCATAAAGGAAATTTATAAATTCAGGAACAATATATACACTATTTACTGCAAACACTGAGTTAATAATAAATATGAAAATGTAATTGAAACGTTTTGTATCAACACACGCATTATGTATGTTTTAGAATAGCTTTCCTGGAAATCGTGCTACGCACCTTAATTTTAAAACGTAATGCATCGCATAAAACAATAAACACTAAAATCCGTAGAGGGACTAGGTGTCTTAATTACCGGACATTGCAGTTATATACACTGACTAATATTTGGATTTGAAAACACTCAGGTTTGGAATTTCAAAAACTCGCACTCTTCGCTCGTTAATTGTAACCTCACACTTGCTCGCTTGCTCGCCCTAGATGACGAAAGGTCGACTGTTGTTGGTGGATTGGTTGGAATTCTCACAACACGATAACGTGCTAGGTAATTAAGTAATGTCTAGCGATAGGCGTTCATTTCACTAACTTTGAGATAAGAAACTGTGAGGCTTATATAAATAGCGAGTTATAACACATTTAGTGAACAATACTTTCAAGTTATGAAACCATCTTGAAATTAGTTTTAACAGAAAGCCTACACTTCCTTCTAAATAAAAACTCTTAGTTTCGAAAAACTAAAAAAATAGATTAATTAACTGGATAATATAAAATAATATAATGTATTTTTTCTTTTGCAAATAATATTTATCAAGAACTGTCTGTTTTTTAAATGGCCGTACACCGCACGCTGCACATGTACAGTGCTCTTGTTATTGAACTGGAAATATACCAAGAGCGTAGAGTGTTTGAAACAATGATATCCACGATCTGTAACTCAGAGTTTGAATTTATTAAAAAAGTGTTCCTATAGACAGATTATTATTTGAAAATGTTAGATTTAATGAAGTGATGTTGTAATGTAGTGACAATTATATTTTCTTGAATGTCATAAATTTGTAAATGAAAACCCGTGAGAAAAATAAAATGTACAGCAATAATTTTAAAGTCTCATCTCCAATAAAGGAACTTTGAGAAGTGTGAGAAGTGGAGTTAATTTACAAGTGCAAACATTCAGACAAGCAAGAACGTAATTGAGGGCTGCAGTTCACTGAAAATATCCAATAAATCATGTTTGATATGTTTATTTTTATTATAAACCAGTATAATTAAATAAATTTTTGTTAATATCAGGTCAGATTATAAGATCGGATTAAACAGTTAAACCCTGTGCAGGAAACAGCGGCAGAATTCGCAAACAGTAACAACGGGGCAATAGTCAACTGGGAACCATTAGTTACACGTAGAAAGGCAGCATATTTAAGTGCTCTGTTCAAGGCGTACACAAAACAACCAGAATGGAAAGGTGTTACTGAAAGACTTGAGATGCAACGCTAATTAAGTAGGGGAGCGATCATTCACAAAAATGAAAATGTAGAAAACAACGAAGAAGTGAAGGAAGATTCAGTTTTCTGAATAGGACCACTTACGTGGATTGTCTCTAACGAGTTGACGGGGTGTCGTAACAGGCCCACTGTTGAATGGAACGAATTTACCTGCAGAGGTTCTAGAGGCTTTCCCCAGAAGCAGCGAGATGTACGTTCGAGAATTCGTAAGTACAAGTGTAGAGTACCGTAATGCGCAATGAAGGAGCAGTAATGTGCAGTGATGCATATTACTATACAAAATGATGTAACACATATTTCTGCATCCAACAGCAAGTATAAGATCCGGTTAATTTTGTATTAAGTAAATCTGTTAAACTTTTAATAATTCAATAAATCAGATTTTGGTTTATTTAGAGTACATAGAGGCAATTAAGAAGAAACAGATGCGTTCAATTTTTTCCAAACTTTTTATGGCAACTAAAAATTTTAAACAATAATAATATTTCAATTAACTTTTGAATAATCTATTCAATACAAATTAAAACGTTCTTTAACCTTCGATGCAGCAATAAAATACGATTATGTAGGTAATACATTCTGAAATTATTTTTAATAGGAACTGAATAATGCACAAGATAAATATTAACTGACTATGATCGTAATGAGAATGAAACAAAACAGGTCTATCTACTTGTGTTTTGCATTTCCTAGAAATGCGCCATCATTTCATCTCTCCCCATTCCCATTTTTGCAATATTTTTTGTCTGTGCTCTTTACTTCCCGCTGCTGCTTCTCTGCGGCTTTCATCTAGCTATGTGGCGCATTCTGAGCGGGCGCCCCTCCTCCGGCGCGCGTCCCCTGCACGAGAAGCGCGGGGAGGGGCGCGGGTGGCAGGAATGGCAGAGGGGCGCTTCGCGAGGCTCTTTGTTTGGCCGCGGAGGGGGAGGGGCGGCCGCGTCAACGTAAACGAAGGGCGCGGCGTTGAGGGCGCCATCTGCGCGCGCGTTTGTGGGAAATGGTGGAGAGGGGTGGGGGCGGGGAGACCGATGGTGCGCGTGACGAACAGTGGTAGGTGGTGAAGTGTTCGGTGGAAGGGCTGGGGGGGAGGGAGAATTGGAAGGGGTGGTAAAGGACCCATATGGCAGAATAGTGAGATTTCGCAAAAGATGGAACATTTATGAAAATTAAAAGCTAGTGTATGGACAGTGTAATCGGTGGTAGTCAGCGGAAACCGCGGTGACGGTGGCGGCAACGCCGATGACTGCGTTATGCAGTAGTTTCGGAGGCTGCCTGGAGCGATCTCTGAGGTGCTGGAGCCAGAGGCAGCGGGTGTTGAGCCCAAATGGCGAGCTGGGAGAGCGGCGGCACCAGCGTCTACGTCCCGGTGACGACTGCACAGCTACGAGTGCCCTTCGCAGTTGGGGCCCCGTTCTAACACGAGACCCTCATGTGCAGGAAAATTAGAATTTATGAGAGCTCGTTCTCTTGTTACAAGGAAGCAACTGCACTTCTTCGTCGCGTGACGTGGAAGGAGGGAAACTGCCTGAAGAGTAGGTTCTCTTAATAATATAAAATATTTGCCACGTTCCAGAATTTGAAATTAATTGAAAATGTCGTTTGTGTCTGGAGGAAAACTGAATTAAAATACTGATTTTAGGGCATGGTGCTAAAAGAAAATATATACTAGGCCAACACAGTACTAAAATACGTATGCCTGAAAAGTATTAACCATATAATAATTAATACAGAGAGTGTTATTGTATTACTTAGTTTAAAATATCTGAAATGTTTTCTTCAAAAGAAGAGAATTTTTCGAGAGTAGAGAAAAAAGCACAAATAACTGATCCTATCAGCAACCTAGCAGTGATGTTTTCTCCACATTTTGCAAATCAATCGTTTTCATATTCAGCGAACAATGCAATAAATGAATTATGTATTTTAAATTTATGTTATATATTACAACATTATATTACATAAACGTATTAAAATTACGGAGGTGCAAGCAGAGAAAATGTAAGGAAATCAAGCGCGTATTAATGCTTATCTTTTAATATCCTCTATTTACATTATTAAATGAAAAGCTTTACACACCGTTCCAAGAAATTTACGGAAAAGTTACAACGATAAGTTCATAAACAAACATAGTTTCTAATTATAAACTCAATTACAGCCTGTAGTAATTTCGTTGTCTAATATCTCACAGAGCAAGGAGGAACGGCCTTAATAAGAAGCTCGAGCCGTATCTCTCCGCCGTTCTTTGTTCTCCTTTTGTTTTGCTTTTCCTGGAGGCGGCCGTATCCTTAACTAACGCTTCGATAGCATTGCGGCGAAGAACAAACTGACTTCGTTTTCCTCGTGAATCGCGCAAACGGCACAAAATCATGAGGCGAGTAAACACGAGAAAAATAAATGAACACAGATAACTCAGAGAGATACTGCGAGAAATTCGTTTTCACTGCCTTGAAAGTATTCGACGAGAAAGTAAACTTTTGTGAATTCGTTGGACCGCGGACCAAATCTTGTCTTTACGTCGCAACGTTTGATAAGGAATAAATGGATGTTTGTCTGCTTTAATACACACAAATGCAATTATGAAATGAATATCTCAAATAAGAACGAGGACCCTTTTATTCTACGATAATTTATGTAGTATATGTGTGTGAATTTAGCATTTTATGGTCGGATTAAACCGACTGCAGTTAGTATGAATTTGACATTTAGGGGCGGATTAAACTGACAGCTTTCAGTTAGCTGCTTGCAACCAGGTCTTGTTTTTATTTATTGTCCACGTCTGGGGGTAAGAGTGCGTTGGAAACATGACGTTTTTCCATTATCGTATCTAGTATACTTTGCGTGCCCGAACTCGTCCCACAGCTATAGGAACATATAGACGGTGTATTAGAAACCTATTTTTTCCAGGCCCGAGGTATCGCATTATAGCTCGCGCGCTGTTCATGAGCCACCTAAGACGATAATAAGAAATTGACGTCACAAAAAAACATATATTCAGGAATAAAGCAGCAATTGATTTTATAGCATATACAATTTGCTGAAGAAATTAAATTAATAATATGATCACTACAGAGCGTATATTGATGACCTAGCATATTGCCAAAAATTATCAATAAAATACTCTAAAAACAAAGAAAAATCACGTAAAAAATTTAATCAACACCATTTCAGCTGAACAACTCAAGCTGTTGGATATGCTACTGATGTAATCGAGGCTTCTTCCTTTTGTTCAAGCGAACTCGACTTGCAAACTTTGAGTTTGGACTGTTCCTTAAAAGAACGTCTCTGTCTTTATTTATCGCGAAATCGGCCGAACTCAGAATGACGCCGAGAAACGTCACAGGAAGCTTAGATTACATGTTCTCACAACGGCTGACATTCCAATATACGAGATAAGAAATCGAATAGATTACTCAGGAATTCTGTGGCGAACATTTGTTGCACCTCGTAAATATTGTTTGAAGCAAGTACCAGTAAAATGATATTAATAATATTAAAATCAATGAAACCAGCGAAAAACGCAGTAAATATGACGTACAAAGGTGTACAATGACTTATACAAATGGGTAGAAATCGGCGAAAAATGCAAAAAGTGACACATCAAGATGGGTCATTTCGTTTCGTCATAACATCAAAAGAATTTCTATACTAAACGGAATTGTTCCAATGTGAAAAGAAAATGTATAGTATTTCATAAAAATCCGCTACTCGCCTTTCTCGATTATCGCAAATGAATGTCAAAATATTTTCGGAACGAAACATAACTAAGTAAAAAATGTACTTGCCAGAACGTAACAATGGAAATTTCTTTTTAAAACAATAAACTAAGGGTATTTGAAGAAAATTTAATCGGATAGAATTTATTTCTCATTGCTGTACAGTAAGAATAATTGTGGTTGATATGTAGTATTTCGACTTATAGGATTGTTCTCATAATGGCGAACATCAAACAGATTTCAGATACTTTATGATGTGTCTACTAGACATCTGGCGCGCTGTAACATACGTCTACTACACTATGACCTTCATAAAATTATAACAGATATTCCTAAATGATTTCGATTTTCTAGTGAATCAGTTTTCCTCGCTGTCTACTCTACGTCTGGTAATTTTCGTATTATAAAATCAATTGCTCCTACGGAGAGAGCCATTAGAAAGACTCCTACTTTTAGACTGAATTCCAATATTTATTAGAATTGTGCCTAGATGGAATTATTTTTCTGTACTGCGACCCGTTCAAATTCCTCTCATATTAATAATTATATTTATTAAGAAATTAAATTGGGGTAATTATTTCTGGAGAATCCAAATCTGCAATAAAAATGGGGGTATTTCGGAGGATATGACAGGGAAAGGAGGGAAAGCGAAGGTCGTGCACGGTCTTCAATCCGTTTGCCAGGGTACCGCCTCAGCAATCGACTATTACTGATCCGAAAAACCTCGAAACGCTCGTGTTCAGAAACCATGGCCATGTAGCTAATGTCGGAAAACGACAACCTTTCGGGCTGGCCCTCGTAGTCAGACTTGCTGCGTAGACCGCGGCAACGCTGGTTCTGAGCAGAGCTCAGCCGACCAAGCAGGCAGACAAAAGTCTCGCCACGCCCGTGATCGATTATCGAGAGCAGGCCGAGGCGAAGCGAGTGTGATCGCCCATCCCCCTTTGCAGATGCGTGGCGCACAACTGAATTATTCGCGAGGCAGGCGCGCAGCGAGGCTGCGCCGGCGCGTGTCTTAAGTCAGCGCGCGAATCTGCATATTTATCCCAGGCGGGCGGCGCCTCTTCGCAGCCCCGTCTTATATGCAAACAGAATAATCTACTCCCGTATAAATATGTACTTTGTATACATATTACTTGCTAATGTAGGGTGCGCGCGCCGAATCCACGTGACGAGCAGAAAGTAAAAAGTTTGGTTAATTCGCGAACTTAAAATGTAAATCCCTTGTATGTAACCCGACGAAAACTTCACTTATTCGTGTTTCTTTTAAAAGAGGGGAAAATCTTATGGGAATCGCCGTATAATGAGCAAATGAATGAACAGAAAAAGAGGAGTCTTGGAGGAGCTTTTACGCACAGCTCGGTTGACAGGGCTTGCATCGTTCGAGGTTAAAGTATATGCACGAAACATGAAGATTAGTGAGGAGGACGAACTTACAAGAACACGGCTTCAACTATAATACTAAAAGAATGAAGTTCAAGACGTTATGTGAAACTATTAAAGTGAAATAGGTTTCAAAAGTTTCTAATGTAATAAAATGTAAACGCTTCCTTATTTTATCTTCGTTTGTAACAAACGTAGCTTTGAGAAACTATGCACGCATTTGTGATCAAAATTAGTTTTGAAATATATCAAAACTTTCCTGCCAGAATGTAGCAGCGTTCATTTTGTAATTCTTGCACGTTTTATTGTGCTCTAGTTTTGAAAAGTGAGAATCGTCTACAGTTCAATTATTTGTCGACGAATTAAATCAAATCTGTTACGCGTTAGCTGCAAAGAAATATAGTTTCAATTTCACCTGAGCATTTTTTGTAATGAAATGTTGGCAAACGTGTCGGTATTTTATTAATAATTAAAATATGTATAGAAAGAGAAAGTTGATCGTGATTCTGAAGCTCAAGTAAACGTCAGCCAATAATACACCGCCTGTGCGTCCTCTGCTTTGAAGCTTTCCAGTCTTATTTACTTTGAACACGTATTTGAACTGTAATCACGAATTACTAAATCATCTGATCCACTGGTTGGGAACAGCGTAGTTGACGAGCTTACTATCTTTTCTTTAGAGACGCGGACTTCTAAAATTCAGCGAGTTCGTGGACAGTTTGGCTCGCTTCATCTGACACGGGTCACTGCTTCACAGAACTCGGAAATACGAAGCTTGTAGCACATTGAAGGTTTCATTAGATATCAGTTTATCACCTTTATACTACTGTGACTAAAATAAAATTGTTCTTCATCTCTTACTTAGACACCATAAGATTTTACTATAATTCTTTTGAATTGTGTGCTTATGTGATGTTGCATTTTCGTAAGCACTTTTTCTTAAGCAATTTTCATTGCATTTTCTAAGCTCGATTTAATGCAAAATCGGCAGCCAAGTTGATTTTCTTTTAAACTTCGCGATCATATTTCTTTCTTATCATCATAACTTTCGCCTTCATTGAAGCTCAGTCCATGTGTACCTTACATCCAATGATGAAGTCGCGTGCATTCACTTCTATTCTCCTAATAAATTTTAATGCACAACTGTTCAGGTAACGTTGTGGTTGCGGAACAATTGTTGCAAATAAACTTGTAGCTTAATTCATCGGGGAATATTGCTAAATGTAGAACATAATTGCATGAAACTTATGTTAAAATGTGTACATTTGCAAATTAGTAGAGATGTATGACATTTAGCCAATGTGACGTTAAAGTATGGTTAACCTGTTTTATTGCATTTCCATTTCACCGGCCGGCTGGCTCGTTGCGTCATAGACATCTCGTGTGCATACGTTAAGCCTGCATGAGTCATGTCCGGTGTAGGTATAACGTATGGAATATAACTGAGTTGTGAAAATTAACAATATAACATCTGTGTTTGTTGCTTAAAGGGTGTTACATCCAAAAATTGGTAAATATGTGATTTTGACATAGGTCCAAGTACCATGCCACTTTTACACTTGAGTTATGTATTTTGAGTAAGTTAGAAAAATCTCTTGGGTATTGCCGAATAAAGGCGGCTACATCCAAATTTGGAATATATATATTGAACTATAATGCTTTGCAATGGCTACACTACAAATGTCGACATTTTACCGAGAAATTTAAAAAAAACAAAAATGTAGTGAAAGTTAACTTTCAATAGCGATTTTCACAGAAATATTATTTTGGACAACACCATTTGCACAGCGAACTCCGATAAAGTAACATTTGAACTTGGTAATGGTATATGCACTCTTACTGTGATGGGCCATTTGATGGTGTGAACAAAAAAATACTTACGAAAGAAGCGTAACATAGTCAAAGCATAAACAGAGCCGATATCGGTACGTGGGGCACGAAGCTCTTGAAGTAGAAACGAGTTTTCGAAAAATACCGCGCATGGAAGAACACTTGAGCAGCGCGCGGTACCAACTACAGTGAAGGAGCTGAGAAACTTTAGAAGTAGTAGCAGGTACCATACAGAAGCTTTCAAACGTGCTAATACGTTGGGCTAAGAGAATTACTTAAACTTTGGTTGTGTGAAATGCTAAAGCAAAGTAATCAGACCGAAGTGTGTAGTCAACTGCGAAGAAACGTAAATGTTAATTGTCGAAATAAGTATTTTTAATGACGAAATGAAAGATTGAAACTGGCATGTAGCATGTCCGACTGACGCCCGAGGGCGACCGGCTAACAACGCACAAGGTGGCAGTGGATTGAGAAGGAAGTGAGCAATAGGTAATAGTTATTCTGACGTGCAGGAAGATCACCATCGATATTGTCCATAGATTAACATTTTTAAAGCTATCGTATTAAAGTAACATGGCCACGAGTGTAACACGAGACGAAGAGTGTGTGTAGATGTAAATAGAGTATAAATGGGGAAGCTGATTGAGAAAGATTTATTTGCGTTCTTGTTTATGGTTTTTTATTGTCATTGAACCAATTATATGTTTTTGTTAGTAGATGCCAGATTATGATTGTTTGTGTTTAAAGGGTGAATACGTTAAATTTCACAAAATTAGATAGAATTTCTATTGTTCAAAGTTCACTAGAATAGAATAAACCCTTATGTAAGATTTCGGCACCGTTATTTCGAATGAATAGCTGTCAGCCTACAAATAAATAAATAAACTATTTTTCTCCCAAGAGAGGGTCAGTATTAAAGATAATTAGAATTATTATAATCTTCTTAAACATTCCCATTCCTAACATTCTTAACATTCCCACCCCTCCGTTACATTACTAAGCACTACTACCGTTTATAACTGAGGCTTTACGTGTTGTACACGTAAGCTTCTGCGGCTCGAGTTAAAGACTTCTTGGCTGTCCGGGTGAGGCCGCGTCGTTGGCTTCTCGCTGTGACGACTGTGCGGAAACCTGCGACATGACAGGCGTCGCCCTCAGTCCACGACGCGGCTTCACCCAGACACCGAAGATGTCACGTTTTTACGTGTTGGTGATAGTGGTGGTGGTAGTGGTATTATTAGTGTGTGTGGGGGGGTGAGTGACACAGACAGACAGAAAGAAAGAGACTCATAGACAGAGAGAGATGTGAATCGCTTTTTATATGAACTCATACAATTATCTGACTAATTATTTGCTCTTAGCGTCATGTTGATTCATTCACTCTGCTTCGTAATATGTCGCTTGTGAAGAACATTTTTATTACTTATGTACTGTGATTTTTTAATAATAGGGATTTCTGAATGACAAAGTATGACATGTGAGTGGAATACACACTGTCTGCTACTGCGGATAACGAGGGAGCCGGCGTTTCGACAATGCATTCGCGTGAATTGATACTCTGAAAATTCCACCAGCCCAGCCCAGCCCAGCCCCGCCGAGCCCCGTCGCCCGGGCTCCTCCCCGCTGCGCGCCGCCGGGTCCGATCGCCTGCGCCCGCGCTGATGGGAAGGCTCGCGCACGGCAGGCCGCGGGCGGGATCAGCGGGTCACGTGTCACTGGCACGTGCGGCATGCGCGAGCCGTCTGCGGCGGGGGCGGGGCGGGGGTGGGGGCGGCGCGGTGGAGGCGGCAGCGCCACGGGGGATGCAGGGGACTGCGAGCAGCGCGGAGGCGGACAAGAAGGAAGAAGAGGATTTGATGTAGAGAGAAAGAGGAAGACAACCAGTGCAAGATGAGAGGAGTAAGGGGATTGCTTGGTGGATGACATGAGAGTTAAAGGGTGTGTATTGACGTGGAAAGGTTGCTTCTCACCTGAGCACGTAATCTAATGAACGTTAGTCCGACTAACATAGGATGACCCGTGAATCAGCAATCACATTCCTCGTTTTCCACCGCTGAGACCGAGGTTCGAATCCCAGAAAGCACACGTGGAATTTCTCGTCGACGATACAAATTAGAGACAAGTTTTCTACGTATTTTCTCATTTGCCCTTCCTCTCATTTTTCCTTTCATCATTCACACGTCTTCGTAATCGCCTCTGCCGCCCAAAGTGATCCTACCTCTCTAAGTATCTCCAAATGACACAGGTCTCATGTTACTCAAATATAATTAGAATTAGAATATTTTTATTATTTGTACCTTAGCGAGACTTAGAATGATGGAGTAAGAGACACACAAATACATAAGTATTTGTTATAAAATTACTACATCCAAGAAAGGTATAATTTGTAAGATATAGAAAGAAAATCACTGAAACATATCATAGAAGTGTGTGTGTGTGTGTGTGTTTTATTTTACCTATACGTGTGAATTATATAGGAAATATGAATATAAAAGTAGTTCTAAAATGAAATATTGTTTAGGAAGTTAAAAATGTTTTCTGTTATATTCAAGAATGCTAAAAATTAATATCGAATATTTGTAATGATTAATGAATATTGTAATAATTAATACAATAAACGTACAATACAATATTGTAATATCGGTCTGATATATGTTATATTTATGGATTTGGTATAATTTTCATAAAGGGGAAAATAGTCATGACAAGGGATGTACGCAGATTGCATTAGAAATAGCTGAAGGGGCAGAGTTATTAAAATAGTGAACTCTTTGTTCGTTCTTTATTTCGAAAAAACATCACTGAATTTCTTTCAGAATTATTAATATCTAAAATAAATTACTAAATTTATTCAGGATTAAAACTAACTAAACCGTTTTTCGATCAGAATCTAAACTAAATTCGTTCACAAACAAGCAAAACTAAAATCACAAAATGATTTCGTTATGTTTAATGGAAAATAAAATTAAGTTACCATGTTTTCGAATCTGACGTGCTGTCCCGTGAGCGCAAAAGCCTGCGTTGGGAACCAATTGCGGAGGCGGCCTAAGCACCAACGCACGCGCGGGAAGGGGGTCGGAGTGCGGCGTCGCTGTGGATCAGGCAGGCTCCTTCGAGCCACGTGCGCAGGGATTGAAGGGGTTGGAGGGGTTGGAGGGCGGTGGAGGGGGTGGAGGGGTGGAGGGGTGGAGGGGTGGAGGGGCGGAGGGGTTGGAGGGGTGGAGGGAAGCGCGGCGCGCGTGGACGGTGGCACGCACCGGGGAATTGGGATTCCCCTCGCGACGTCAATCTGAGCGGGGATTTGGCGGAGAGTGGAATCAAACAGGTTGACAAACCTATGCCGCCATTTTTTGTCGACATCGGCCGGAGATAGGGGAATCCCCAAATGATCCCTCACGTGACGCACACACCTTTCCTACCTTTGAAGTGTTTTCCGCTGGAAAGGTGGTAAGCCTATTATCCGTCTTTTTGCTTCAAAGACTATGTCCATGTCTCTTTCTAGACAATTCTGGTAATACTACAGAAGAATGAATTATTTCATTAAAAAATGGAAGTTTTAAGATAAATCTTTTCCGTTAGTAAGTCACAGCAAACAATGAACATTTACCTTCTCCCGAACAAATCTCAGGAAACCATCAATAAGATCAGACTGCTACTTGAATTTTCCCAACTTGGTAGAATTAGATATAATTATGTAGCTATGGCCGAGATCGAATTATGAAGATTCGTCATCTTTGGTACGAACACTCGGTTTTCTGTGTCAATGATTCTGAAGAGACAACGGTGATGCCAGTGCACTTCCACAACCGATCGGGTATCGCAGAGATCAGACTACGTTATTATCTTTCAAAACATATTAATGTAGGCTTGTGAATGGAGTTCAGTTCTTTAGTGGTTGGCAACAAAAGGCCGATGGAATATTTGTATTTCAGCAAAATGAAGTGTTAATAAATCTATTTTGTTTCTCTCAGTTGGACTTTAGACTTTTGAGAATAGATTTTCTACACAAGCAGAGCTGATGTTGATGCACTTGCATGCCCGAGGATAGGGGCTGCAGCCGGCACATCGCTTTGGGACCCACGAATCTCACAGAAGTACATGGAGGTCATGGAGGATAATGAAGCCCAAAGCGTCCCATAATTTTTAATAAAACTTGAACATCTATTTAATTTTTTCAACTTTATATCTTATCTTTTTCAATTTTACAAGTAAATGTATTTTCAAAATTAAATTACGTGCGACTCACATCATGCATGCATCGTTTTGAGACACGGCGAATCTGCAACAGCGAACCATTGTGACCAGGTGTGCGCCATACTAGGAGGATATACTGAAGATGACATGGCATTGCGAATTACTTTTTTGTCGCTTATTATATTATAATGTATTATTTAAGCTATAAAGTTTCAAGAATCTCTCTGTTGGGGTTTGAGCTTCCGAGCTTAACCCTTTAAAGCCCTGTCTTACATATACCATATTTCGGATAAGCTCACATTTGCATCTTTTGCACTAATTTGCGAATTTTATTACTTCAATAGAGGGTGTTGAGGTATCGAAATACTTGTTTTTACATTGGCGAAATGTGAGAGCTCGAGTTCTTTGTAGTTGGCGACATTCTAAAAACCGCCTTCCATGGTGCTGGCAATTGCGAATTCTCAAAATGGGGACAATTAAGATGTCATCATACGTCGGTGTTAGAATCTGATTTTCCAACTCTTGCGTATTTCAGGAAAAATATTCTGTAACCTATCCTGAGAAGTCTCATTTACATTTTTTCCACACTTTTTCGCGCGCCTGCAATTGCCTTTCTGTTTTGCTGCGAAAACCTGCCTGTCCACGGAAAAAAAGTTTATGTCGTCACCGAGCAGCTTTAAAGTGCCGCTCTTAAAACATTTTTTTCTCTCTGCAACGAAGTTAGTTCTTTAAATAACTCTCTTACGCACGCCACATTTGATATACACACTTTTAGCTTTTAATATATGCCAATGAGAACTTATAATTGTGTTATATTTAATTCACGTCAAATTTGAGTTATTTTTTGTCGCTTATGTGTTAACAAAGGGAGGATTTAAACATGTAAGGAAGTTTTGACATTTCTGAATACTCGATTTAACAGAGATCGCTAAAGCATTTACGCTTTTGGCCAAGGTATATTTATGACATTTGTCGGTTGAAATATTCATCAAAAATCGCGTTTAGTTTATTTAGTTATTTATATTGGGCGTTAAAAGGTTAAGAGATCGCCCAATACAGATCATTCATTACCATTCATTGTCGTATACCCGTCAACCCGAGGTCAAAACACGAAGACCGCGCTGCTAACTTCCCCAACAGTCTGCATTAAACACAGGAACCAAGACAGCAATAAATGACAGATAAGACCATTTCCCAAGCTGGGAGAGGCAGAATGGCAGCAATGACGGAGCCATTCGCGGCGTCGAGGGAGCGGGCGGGCGGCTGGGCGTGCGCTTGACAAACAGTCAGCTCCTCCGGAGAGACCCGTGCTATTGGCAGCCGCAAAGGGCCCCTCCCACCCCCCTCGCCACCCGACGGCACACGCGCGTGCGACCGCGACCTTCGTCTCCCGACATCGGGTCAGTGGAGCTCCTGGCTGCCGGCACGCATGTTCCCTCTGACCCCCCCAAACGAACACACACATTGCACTGTTCCGGATATTCTGCCCCTTTGGGAGGAATTATGACCTATTTCTGTGTTTGATTTCGTCTTCTAATTTCGAGGTGTTGTTTACTATTCATGACAAAAAAATGCAAGATACTGTTTAAAGTTACTGTTATACACACACATTCGATCTCACTGTTCTATTTTATTCTGCTCCTCCTCCATTTCGTTCAAAGCCTGAACCCGTAAATAACCCACATCCCTCTGACTCACTCTTTGCACTTTACGTTAGCTCATTGGTTAATACCCACATACTATTACCGACAGCCTTATCTCCACCCAGTAGCTTTGCTCCGTGAGTGCCAAACAAAGCCCCGCTGGTCCCAACGTCCAACGACCCCCCTTCTTCCCCCCGTCCTCACACTCTCCTGGATTTGTATTGGCAGCATGTGTCGCCAGCGATTGTTTTCCGCCAGGAGCGAGCAGCGACAGAGAGGGAGGCTACACTCACAAAAACAAAAAAACAAAAAAAACTATATGTTATCAAGTTTTAAACGGTTCGCTGACTCAATCCGTCCGAGCCAGTCGACAAAAAGTAGTGACAACTTTGAAATTAACTCGTTCATTTCGGCTTCCCCTTTCACGTGTCGGTGCGGCGGCCTGTTTCGATAGCGGCCGCGGAGAGGGAGGGGGAGGGAGGTGATCCGCGCCTGTTGTCACCGCCCGCGATAAGCCTGGGCGTGCCTCGCACCCGTGGATTACGCCCAGCGACGCTTTAGAGAGGGAGAGTTGAACAACGCCATGAGACTACGACGCACCGCACCAGTAACTCTCGGCCGGCTGCGATGTTTCAGTGAGAACAGCCGTTGCAGCTGCAGCGTCTCTGACCGGGAGATCCCAGCCTCCAATCCGTCCAATTGTAGACTTTCGTTGCTTCTGTTGCTTTTCTTCACAGCTGAATTCAACTGTCTGAAATATAACGTTACTTGTCGGTTTCTGTGATCGGTAGTTTTACGTGGTGTCCCAAATGAATATATACCAAATGACGAAGAACTATCCTAAGAACCACACAACTTATATTTTCTCAACCTGGTCCCCTCTCACACTTTCATTGAAATGCCCTACATTACCACAAATATCGGGAGCTTAGATTGCTTTATTTCGAGTTTCTGGGAGCGTGAACTTATTTAGTTGTTAGCCCCATAAATGTAGGACATATTTTATCGAGAGAGGTGGCGGTGCTCTGGGGAGCTTACCTGCAAGGAGATCTTCTGCAAGGAGATCTTCTGCAAGCTGACGTGAAGATCGACTCTGGAGCTCACTTCCGACGTGCAAGGAACACCGCCACATTCCGACTCTGACATGCAATACACTCACTACTAGTGACCCACTAATGACGTCAGACTTAATGACTAAGGAATTAAACGCGTCGGAAAAACGCTAAACTCAGTCAGTCGGCGAGTAATAATGTCAGGAGAGTATCACGAATATCTCAAAGGCTCTTACCTGTACAGATTACTCCATCAAAGGATAAAATTTAATCAATCATTGAAATCATATTCTTAGGTTCAGCTGTAATTATTTTTATTGCAAATGAAAATGAAAAATTGTGTTAAATCAAGAAACCACTTCAAATGACAATGTACGACACGAATTAAATACCTAGACTCAATTTATAAATCAATTTGGCGCTTCAAATGATGCAGTGCACATCTTATTAAGAGATAAAAAATTGTGAAAACTAGATCGACAAAATATTTTGTAAAGTTTGTGGCAAATACGTGCGATAATTTCAAGAACGTATGGAAAAGCTATTTTCTGTAAATAGGGAACTACTGAATCGACATTTCCTCGCCCCTCTAATTTACTAAATTTTATAATTGACTTCCAATTTTCATTGTTGCAAAGAGTAAACATTAAATCTGGTAAACGCCTGCATATTAAATGAAATAATTAAAACCACCAATTAAGCAGGTTGCATTGGCCTTGCGAGACAGGCAGTTAGTCTCTTAGAGGAGTTAGATATTTTTCCGTTGTCATAGATGTCTTCTTTTATTGGTCCTTTTAACTAGTTCACGTGCTTTTGATACATTTATTTTAGCATTTCAAAAGTTAAATAGAGTCTTTAAATATTACTTAAAACTAATTAATGTTTCAGGTCTTAAATAACATTTTTCAACTCAGATTTTATGTATAATCACCAGATGCATACAATTGAATATTTGATTGACTTTACAACATTCATCTGTCGCCTTCTAAGTTAATGAACAATATCTTTGAACTCTTCAATACAAATATCATTGACCACGCAGTAAGAAACCTCACTCAAGTCCTAGCGATACTGTTCCCTTGTTTTACTGTCTCTTCTCTACCCCACTTGATCAATAGGTTTTAGATATAGAACGGTTTTTGAGAAATGAGTCATTCTTTGTTCGCTCTTACAGCTCCACCCGAGGATCACAAAAAGCGTCGTTATTTTTACTTGAATAAAACCGTATTCCACTTTATATCCCTAATAGATATTTACTGCAACTCGCCCTTCGAAGTTCATGGCATTTTTATCGCAACGTCACGGTGCAATTTACCATTAACGAGAGAATTTCCTACAATCTTTTTATAAGATAATATCGACACAAATAGGAACATAAAGAACAGTATTAATTTAGTTGGTTCCGGAGCGGTTGGATTCTTGATGACTTCGACATCAAGAGGCTTTAGTGGAGTAAATATTGAATCTCATATTTTTTAATACACTCTCAATTTGTTGGATAAGACGCTGGAAATCTTCCATTTTTGGAAGTTTCTACGTATATTTTCAAGAGTATTAATGGTGGTTTGATCGTGAAGAGGCGGTGTATTGATTACAATGAAACTGAACTTAACCACCTGTGTGCTGTATTAAAAATGAGAAGTATGTACTTTATTGCTTTTGTTTTTAAGAGGTAATTATTACATAATTGCGAACTCGATACTAAGTGGCTAGGCCGAAGGCCTTTGAGCCATAACAATATCTTCATTCTAACGCGCTCTAACCTTTCGAAATCAGGTATTCACCCAAATGGTCTCTCCATCGCAATAAAGCCGCGGAAAAAGTACATAAGATGCGCCTAAGAAAATAAACCTGAAGGAGGAAACCCTGATGTCACAAGCCACGTACATGTTAATCTACCAAACTCTTTTTTACATTATTTATTTAGTGCTTTTTGGCATAGATGTAAGGGATTCTCTTCCGTCTTTGAGCTCCTTCGCACATGCAATGAAACCCAGCAGATCGACTGTAACCTCGCCTAACTTCTCGCTTCCTTCTCATGCACTCACTCCCATTTGTCCCCTACTGGGCCCATTTGATGATTTCACATGAGACTTATTAAAAAGAACCAGTTCAAGCAGTGGTACTGAGTTGGCCGAAATACGGTTTAATTGCACGAAATTAGATTCTCTTGACATTTTGTGGCATTCGATTAACTATGAGGCCCACGTGTTTACAACCAAGAGATTTTCCATCCATAAGATTTTTGAAGGCCTTGACGCTGACGTTGCATAGATTTGTACCGCATCAGCTGTATATCAGTGGGTGGATTTTGAGAAATATTTATTCATAAATTTTCTTTTAAAATCTCGTATCTAAAAATTAAGCATAAACTATCTTACATTGAAACTAGTGGTACTAGAGAATGTCACAGGATTTCCCGTATTAGTTTTCTATTTCCATTGGTCTCGGCTAGCTATTCGAACTTGCCAGATGCCATCAATTGTCACCCAAAGTACATTTTTGGAAATTTTCTTAATTTTTCGGCTACCTAATTGTAGAATTGAAATATTATTTTAAGAATATTAAAGAACAATAAAACCTCAGGCTAAATTGCAATACGTACATTTTATACGGAGAGGGAGTAGTACACGTAGTATAAGAAAAGGTATGTAATACTTGGAAAATCGATTTCGATATTTCAACCGAAATACACTTTTTGGGGTCTTCTGATACCTAAAAAGTGTTCTTTTTTTTCAAACGTCTGTCTATCTGGTGTACGTAAACACCACTAGCGCCTAAACCATGTGTATAATTTATTTTCAAATTGAAGAATCTCCTGTCAATCTGTCCTCAGTCGAAGCCCTACTGTTTTCAAAATCAACCATTAATTTATTGGAGTGTGTAAAACTCACTGGGACATTTTCAAAATTTTCAGAAAGCAGTTTTTTTAATTAATTACTCCTCAGAATGGCAATTAAAGTATGTTACATTCTATTTAATATCATTTGATCCCTAAAAATACTACTTCGAATTGAATAAAAGAAAATAAATTAAATAAAAGGTATATTAACCATATTCTACTCGATATTTGTATTATATTTTATTTTTTTAGCAGCGCTGAATATTTAGAAAGCGGACTATTGCAACTACAATATAAAATATACTACTTGCTACTATAATAAAAACAGTAGAAGGCGCAGAGAAATACATAGTTTCATTTCTTTATGAAAATGGCAATTAAATATATTCTCTGTAAAGTGAAATAAAACAAATATAAATTTAATTAACTTTATCAAATCTTATTTGTATAAATATTACGTCTGTGTAATATTAAATTGAATACCTTTGGCACTTTTTAATTTGAATTTAATCACCTGTGGAGGTAATGTGTATGGTTATATATTATATATATATAATATTATATATATATATATACATATATATATTTGTGTGTGTGTGTGTGTGTGTGTGGCAGAAAGTAATAGTAATATGTGAATAGATACTTCTTTTTATTGCTCTGTGAAAGTATATTGATGGTAACCGTCTACTGCTGATTGGCACATGTTTGTTGCTTGCCACTCTTATGTAGAACGTTAGAGAGAATACGTTGAAAAGAAATTTTAAAAAATAAAATTAAATAGGTCAACAGTATTTTTTAAGTAATGAACTCAATTGAAGCGTCAAATGGTAGCATCTTTTGTTATTTAACTTCACAAATCAATACATTTCTGTCACATAAAAAATGATTACATTTAGTGATGCGAGCATTTTTCCGACAATTTTGAAAATTAATAATCTCGAAAAATACTATTTCGGAAAAAACGAAAAAGTCTCATATTTTTATGTTTCATTCTTTATCGTTTCATATACTATACTCTTACACTCTGTACATACAATCTTCATAGATTCTATACTCATATTCCATTCAGAAAAAAAATTAAAAATCTGGCACATCAATGTCAAATTTTCCTTAAATGTATGTGATTTGACGTGGAATGACCCATATGCGCATATGAATAACCCAATTTAGATACCAGTTGATGTGAGGATAACTCTTATTATATGTAGCGTCAAATTATATGCCTTCAATTTATTTCACACTTTTCTCATAAGCGTTTCTTCTGAAAGTAACATGTCATCTTTAATTTGCAAATTATTAAATGACAAGGAGTTAACTAGACTGGAAGATTCTCCTTTGACGAAGTTTTCATTTGCATTAGGAGTAAGAAAGAAGTAAGGAAATTATATCATCTATTTGCACAACTTTCGAGAACCAAGATCAAATTGACTCGCCGAATCATCCGGACATGAATAATTCAATGCGTTACCAACACCTCCACGCCGACAGCCCTTTTTATTATTTTGACGAGTTGGTATTATTAGTAGGATTTTGCGAAGAGTATTTGAAGAAATAATATCTCAGAAACCCGGGATATATTCAGAAGATACTAGGGAGTGATTCACAATAAGCTAATGGTTTATGAAAAAGGGTCACTGCAAATGGAAGAAAATATCAAATACGAAAATAGGGGATTCGTGTACTTCATTATAACATTGTGGGTAAAGGAAGCATCAAAACAGAGAACGCGAAGATTCACAATAGTTATTTTGTTGGAGAGCCTGGTGACAAAATATTTACTGCAATTAAATCTGCTGTTTGTGTGGTTAAATTGGTATCTGTAAATTCTGTCATGATTTTTTTATTGTACTGAAAGAATTTGTTCCTTTACGTCATTGAGAACTGAAATATCTTGTATTAATGTGGATTGACTACCACAAAAATATAATTACGAAAGTATTACATAAATGTTGTGTCAAAAAATAGAACAACAATGAATTTCAAAAATAAGGAATTGCGTGAAAAGGTAATGAAATGAAATTCGTTAAAGCTTTTCCTTAAAGCCATGTCTAGTAAACACACAATTAATTGGCTGCTATCGTTAGTAACTTACACGAAAAATACATTTGTAATTCACGTTATGGTTCATATATTACGTTGCTAGGGATTTTATAGAGAATTAGTTTTCAAATTCTGCTCTAAATCTGTGAGTTTGTGAACAAACGATCCAAATAAACATAAAATGAGTGAACGTGCTTATCACGCAACATGTACATTCATAGGTCACCAGGAATTGACGAACGAGCAAATGACAAGAGGGACCAAATCGTTAGTACGCGAGCGACTGACAGGTTGGAGGCAAAATCGACGAGGCAATAAACCGTTACACGGAAGCATGGGAGGGGGCACATATGAACGGGTGCAATGCCCGTCGCCCACGTGAGGAGAGAGCATGGAGCAGGGAACGGCTCACGATGGAAAAACTGCGGTGTCCGACACGGTGGATTGATTGTTTCGTGATTCCCGGCACGTCAACTTCCAGGGTCATTAGTTCCGTTAGTGTGATGCTTCGGGAGGAGGCGGTGATCTTTCCCCCGCTGAATGACGAGATCCGGCGTCTACATACCGTCGGCGAGCGGGGGTTTCCTCAACCACGTATCTCCCACCAGCGGGGCACCGCCGCAGCGGGGACAACCTCTAAACTCCCGACCGGTCTCCCGGCATGTGTGTAGTGCGTGTCAGTGTAAGTGTGTGTGTGCAAGGGGACAGGATAGGGCAAGCAAAATGTAGGAACGATCGCGCGCGGTCTGTGGCCCGTTTGGTAGAGTACTGCCCCGGCATTCGCCTGGTGTTGATCGGAGAAACCACGGGAATCTACCAATCAGAGCAGCCGGTCTCTAGAATTCTCCTTCAGACAGCGATTTAATTCGACTTAGCTAACAAGCTAGTCGAGAATCCTGCAACCGTCGAAATTCGAAGCTAGGACCTCCCGGCCACAAGGACAGCAGTGACATCAGTTGATGCCGTGAGTCCCCTCTCCCGGTGCCGACATGGAAAGAGGCGAGGATGGTAGTTCAATTGAAAGAACGATAGCTAGAAACAGAAGAAAGAGAGAGGAATGGCGAGAGTTCGCAAGCAGAGATGGGAAGGAGAAAGAGGTTGCAACAATGGAGGATTTATAGCACCAACTCTAAGATGGATCTGTTAAAAATATAGCGAATACAGAAATTATGGAAACGGTGACTGTGAGAGAGTAGGAACATGACAGAGAATGAAGCTTTGAACATGGAGAAAGCAAATCAATGAGTCTGTAGGTCATTTAAGGGAATGAGAGCCTCGTTTGTGGGTAAGAAGAATGTATTGAGTAATAAATGTATGAATGTGTGATGAATGAATAATGTTCTACCGTGCGAGGCTGACATTTTTTTTTATTTTGTTAAGCAGACGCGGAGCCAAGTAAAAACATTCTTCCCAGAATATATAATTAATAGCATATTTTGGAATCATTATCTATGTTCTACAACTGAATAGACAATGAGAGATTAAGGTATCTTTATACTTAAAATACAAGCAATGGAGAAATATGATGTAGCAAAAACAGAAATACTCAAAAACATCTGCAAAAATCCTATTTTGTAGTACGTCACTACACAATCTTGCAAATATAAACCAGTCTCACTGAAACATTGTCAGGAGTGCAACTCAAACTGCGCTGCTCGCCTACGAATCTTCTGGACTGAAATACTACATTACAATGCAACGTGATTACAAGGATTTGAATAAACTACATAAAAGTGAGTTCTTAGTGGATGATTCACATCCACTGCAGTGATCAAGAGAAGTTACTGTCTCTTCTTTCTAAATATCGCCAATTTACCTTCGCAGTCCATTTTGTGCGTTCAGATGGTTCACAGTACGTGCGTCCTTATAAAGTAATCGAATAACTTTCTTCCATCCCTCAGACACATTTAGGTCCCTTCCGACTCCACCAATCAAGACAAATCAGCCCTCATTCGATATCCTGAAACTGATCTCCTGGTGGGTAAAATTATTTTTTTGCGTTTTCTTCTAGAAGATTCTAATACTTTTCTCTATATACTTGTTATTTGATGTGTTTAAGGAACTAACATACCTCGGAACTATAGAGGGAATCGACAGGCTATTCAATTCCTCTCAACAAGGAAAAACGATAGGCACAACTGAAAGGTTCTCAAAAAATCAGCATTAGTCCAAAATTGAGATTATGGAGTTAGTGATGCCATTTTGTACTGTGAACGTTTATGCAACATCTCCTTAATCTAAAGTGCATTACTCCCATGGGAAACGAATGAAGAAGAATAGGAGATTCTCGAAGAACAAATATGTGGAAATTGTTTTCGAAAAAACAGCATTAATCACGGACAAATGAAGAAAACAGCAATTGGCGTGATGAGAATGATCAGTTTCCATCAGCTCTTTCCAGTATTTTAATTTAGTTTATTGCAGATTATATTTAATCCAGACTATATTCAAAATGCTTTCTAAGCGAGATTAACATTGTAATTAGTAAAATAAATATAATTTTATTTTTTTTGAGTTTCTAATACCTTCTTGCGGTGATATATGCGTAAAAGCAAACGTTATTTTGACGTAATCTGCAATTTTTTAACAAACATCACATATGTCATTTGTTTTGTACTTTGTCAAATATATTATTTAATTTACTCCCAACTGAATTTTATTTTTCATGCTGTGTAGAAGCACTCCTATTCAATATAAAATTCCAGAAACTAATTGAATTTTTGAACTAATGCTGTTATCGAGATTCACTTCAATTTTTAGTCGGTTCTCTCTAAGATATTTTGGAACAACCCTAAAAATCACGTGCTTTTTGATAACTTCAATACACCAGCAAGTACATTGATGAAACGTGAATTAGTATGCTTTCTTCAATACATTTACATGAATTGTTACTCGATTCATCCGTTTCACAATAATTAAACCAAATTTGCAAGTAAAAAATAAACAAATATTTTAATCGATACTACTTCACGTAATGTTCTGCGCCCAAAAATGTGGTTCAAACCAAACATATGTAATACGTTTCAAAAATTATTTTTTATTATGAACTTGAGAAGCATAAAGAAAACTTCATAACATGAAAATATCCACGATGGGGCTCCACGCTGAGCTAGTACAGCACAATTCCCGTGATGACACTTGGCCAGATAGCGAGTGTGTGGCCTCCACAGCCAACGGAATCGGGAGCGGGGCGCCCGGGGTTGAAGCGCGACGGCGAGGGAGGAGGAAGGGAGGGGGAGACGGTGAGCGTGTTGCGGGGGCCACGTGGAGGGGGAAAGAGCCGCGCAGTTTTAATGACACATTTAACGCCGTCGTTCAACTATTCATGATATTCGACACACCATAACGAGCGCGACAACGGCCGCGCGACAAAAAGCACTTCCGCGCGCCGCTGTGTGATGTGCGCGAACTGGGCGCATCGGGCCACGCGCGAGGCAGAAAACCGCTCGCCCGGTGACACGATTGACTGATTGATTGATTGACGATTTCGTGTCTCCGCGCGCGGTAACCGGTATGGTCATTTCTCCTGTAATGGTAGAGGCATTTTTATCACAGGAGACAGAAGTGACTTTCTCCCGCTGGAGGGTGAGATTCAGCGTTAACCTACACGTCGGCTTGCGAGGGTTTTCTTCGCCAGGTATCTCCCAACAGCAGGTCACTGCCCCAGTAGGGACAGGCAAGAACTGTCCAGGTATGTGTGGTAGTGTAGTTCATGTAAGTAGAGGAATAATATCGAAAATATTAGTTCATTTGAGTTAAACATGAAATAAAAGTGTTTTGTTGTAATTTTGGTTGCTTAATTTTCTTAGTTCTGGAGTACTTGAAAAATTAGTGCGAGAACATTTCAGAGATGTGTGGTAGTGTAGTTCATGTAAGTAGAGAAATGAGGTCTAAAATAGTAGATCATTTCATGATTGAGTTTAACATACAAGAAAAGTGTTTTTATTGCACTTTTGGTTGTTTAATTTTATAGTTTTAGAGTATTTTTCTGTAAATGAGTGCGAGGAGAGAATGTTCACAGATAATGCAAAGGTCCACGTATTTGTTCTGTTGTTGTGAAGATTGGGACGCGTTCTTCGGTAGTTCTCGAGTTTTTTCTTGTCAAAGCCGAACCAAACGCACTGAACATAAAGTCATTTACCTGGACTCCTTTTCACATTCAAGTATGTCACAAGCAAATATAAAGTAATTAGGTGTTTCTTAAATAAATACTACTTGCGTTTAATCCACAGTTGTTGAATAGTGTACCCGATCTCGGAATACGCTCGGCTGCCTGCCCGTTGTCACGACAGATTTGTACCTCTGGCGTAGTCCGTCCCGACAGATCGAGGTTCTAGTTTGCGAGGGTAAGTGGGCGTGTACAGTAACCGTTAGCTGCAGGAGGAGCTAACTCGAATGAAATTTCTGACTAACAGCTGGAACAAAAAGGGATAAGAGTGCGCGAAAGCGTTGCGGCTCAGAGGTCACGCAGGAAGGTCAGCCCGGACACGGAGCCGTCGCAGGTGGGATGAAGGCGGCGACGAGGACAGAGCGGGGCGGGCGCCGGCGAAAGCCCTCGCCCTGTTAGAGGCAATCTTCGTCGCCCGGGCCCCACGTGACCCGTCGCGGAAGACTGATGACGCATCTCAGGTGCGCTGCGCGGCCGGCAGCTGTCCCTTCGAAGCAGCCGCGAGAGGAGAAAGGAGCGAACGAGGAAGGGATGGGAACGGTGTAAGAAGAGGAGAAGAAACGGCCCGCCAATGGGCCCGGGCGGAGGAAGAGGAGGATGACGTTGAGGCTGCCGATGATAGGGGCCCATGCGCAAATTATATGCACGTAGAGGATAAAAAAGTATAATGAAAGAGGGTTTGGTAAATTCTTAGTTTAGGGTACGGTTCACGTAAAAGAACGAGTCACGAAAAAGATTCGACTTTCGGTTCATTCTGCCGCAGTGCAAAGTCTTTGCATACGCATTGTTCCCGCCAAGTTGTAAGGCCAAATTACTTTCAAAGGCAATTTTTCCCGCTTCACCCGCCCGGACCCAAGTCACGGCGAGGTTCTGGCCTTCGGCACTCGCGTTCACTATACACATCCTTGATTCTATCTACCGTATAATTACCAATTCATTTTATAAGAAAGCACTTTAATGGTTAAGTTCACTCTCGGAAACTAACGAAATTCAATTCAACACACACACACACACACACACACACATACATACACATATGCATTTTAGAATGACACTTCGGACATTCACATTCCTTTCGCAAAATATCATACTTTTGACACAATATCATTAACATTAATCTTTTTACTTAACATAAAAACATCCGTTCAAAACCTCTGTTGTGAACACACTGGCTTCCAGTATTGAAACTGCTACCAAGATACGGGGAGCTAGCGTTCTTGCAATTATGCACAGGTTAATCCGAAGTGAGCAATAGAGGAGAACGGCGCGAAAGTATTTTTTACAAAATATCACGTATTTGACAAACTAATTTGAACACCATGCAATATAGTACTTTTTTTGCATGTTGGCGCCACTGCGGACGTGTAAATTCTACCAGGTGTGATAGAGTGAAAAGTGCGATATCGCATTCTCCGAAAGAGAGCAAATCGTTGGTGTGTGGTTAGCGGGGGCGTCTATAACTAAAACATCTAAACTCTTTCACGTTTACAAGTTACAGTGTCCACAGTAATTACAGCATGCACACAATATGGCAAAACATCAACGGCGAAGAGAAATAGTGAGCAAAAGTCTACGTCAGCTGACAGAGACCAACGAACATCAGAAATAATTGTGGCCAGATAACGTAAAACTACCACGGAAAAAGAACTGCAGCTCAACACTCACTTAATAGTAACACAGTTTACACAAAAAAGAAAGAGCTTCACAAAGCTAACATTTATGGAAGAGCTTTAATTGCGAAACCGTTCATAACGGAGGCCAATGTAAAGCTACGAAAGACATGGCGTGATGATTATAAATCCTGAACACTTAGCAAGAAAAAGAATGTAGTATTATTTGATGAATCATAGTTTAAATAGTTTCCTACAAACGGCCGGGTGTATGTAGGAGAACCCTAAAACAAGAATACGATTCGGCACGCCTGCTTCCTGCAGTCAAGCACAGGGAGCTTCCCATACCGTCACTGGTCGGATTACCGCGAATGAAGATCTCTACATCCTCAATAATGCAGTGCTTACAATGAGTAGCACTTTGTTGCCCACTTCCATTTTCCAAGATGATAATGTGCCCAAACACACAGTAAAAGAATGGTCAGGCATGGTTGAAAGATCATCAGAATAACATTACCCATCTTGCCTGGACAGCACAATCATCAGAACTCAACAAAAATAAAACTTTATGGGACGTTTTAGAGCAGATGAGAGGCAACTTTCCAGCTCCGACATTGTTGAAACCATTCGTGAATGTTTTGGTACACGAATGGGAGAAAAGTCCGTAGGGAACCATTCAGACTTTCTTCGAATATATGCCCTGAAGAATTTTGGTCGTTGGAAATGTGAATAGTCCAACTCCTTCATAAATAAAAAAAATGTTATACTTATATGTAATATACGTAAATGTAAATGACGTTTGCACATGTGAGTAAACCGCAGTATAATTAACGGTGATTATGAAATGTGTTCGTTTAGTGTGTTAGGTTACCTTAGTAATAGAATCGTCAAAATGATACAACTAGTTTGGCTCTGTCTTCTCGGGCATTTCCAGGTCATCGGTGAGGGCCTTGATTTCAGCCATTGCAATTAATGGAAAACGTCATTGATCACAGCCAATGCAAAGCTCATTACGCAAACAGACAACTCATCTTCACTCACTTCCGTCGCCCCGAGTGATTTAGATCAGAGTGAGCATGGCTGCTGTCACTGCAGTTGCAGGGATTGGTAGCTAAAAATAGGTCGAATTCGGGCGCTGCTGGAGCAGAATTACTGTAGCCGTCTGCTCTATTCAGTAGTTTTCCGTATCTCTCCGATCAATTTTAGGCAAATGCCGGAAGAGTACCCTGGCAATCGGATGACGGATAGCGCGCTCTTTCCTTCCTCTTCTTTGACCTTTCTTTTTACACACACACATACACATACTTTACATGCAGTATGTCGGGATTCTAGTAGAAAGCTTAAAACGTCTCCCAGCTGGGACGGTCTATCTCCGGGAGAAATACCTGAATTGTAAATCTGAAAGTGGACATGAAGATCGGCACCAGATCTCACCATAGACCTCGAGAGTAACACCGCCTTTACATGGTTTAAAATATTAACTACACTACCGTGACTAATGATCATAGCACTTAACGCGCCTAAAACAGCAATCAATCCGGTGGGCAAACTAGTACTAATGTACTTCTACTTCATTAAATGAACGCTTCCATACATGATTCGTGAATCCACGTGCTTTCGCAATTTGTCAACAAGGCGCACGTGACGGAGCGGAGCGGGGGGGGGGGCGGAGGCCTCCGCTAGCCACAGCGAGCGGGGCTTTTCTGACGTCGCCGCGCCGCAGCCTCCTTTTCTTCCTCCTCCGGGGGCCCTTCGCGCTCGGCTGCTCGGAGAAATCTCGCGCGGCGACGGCGGCTCGCAATACCGCGATGGACAAGATTAAGCTAATGACAAATTGCGGCGGCGGCGGCGGCGGCGGCGACGCCAGCCGTTGAGATACCGCCGGCGCGACGTCCGGGCGTCTTGGGCCTCCTGGGCCGCCGCGACGATCCATCAGCGCAGCCTGGCGGGAAGAAACGGGACGCGGGGTTTCGCCAACAGGTCACCAACGGAGGCTAGGTCATTCGACGGTGCGTTGCTATTTTTCGATTTTCCTGTAGTGGCCGTTGACACCTCCTGCCGTATAAAATGAAATTTTTTAATTAATTCGATAACGTCCTTCTCATTGTAGTTCGTGGCCTCTGAAATGTGCTTTATACTGTTAAAAGGATTCATTTTATAGGGCAGGATGTGTAACAATAACCTAGAGTCACTATAGAAAAATCCAAGTGCAAGTGCGACGGGGCCTTGTAATGTAGCGCAAGTTTTTTCTCATTGAGAAAGTAGTTCTGTCAATGGCGGTTCACGTACGTTCCTTAAATGAAGAAAAGAAGTACGATACGTAAACAATTTCAAGCGATACATACAAGAAATTACATTACTTGGGTCCACTTGTGATGGGAAAGATCTATCAATTAGCTTCATTCGGAGCTTCAGTCCAATTTTTAAGATTATCCTGGCTGCTCTGGTCCATACCATCGAAGTGCGACATGAGTGGAGTCCAGAATCTTATGTAATTACTTAATCTTTGTCTTTATAAAAAGTACAATTTTCACAATTTCATATTGGCGAATCATTTCAATTTTGTCACAAAATCCTAATTTTTCGTTACGTATTTTCACATTTTGGTACCATATTATATATTTTACAAATTGTTTCTGATGTCATATTTTTTTATAAATGCCTGCCAATTTTTTTGAAATTATTTTCCCTAAATTGATCAATTTTCAAAAATTGTTTACCTTAAAAAAACACCAATTTTTTCTGCAATTTCATAATTGGGTACTGGCGACCCGAGGTTACCCACGTGAAAACGTGGCCTCATGTCTGTTTTGGTTAACCTCCGTCAGCAGTGCCTTCGTTATCTAAGGTCGCCGCGACTGGGTCACAGCACCGGGAAAAATTACTTTTAGGTGTCGAAAGAATCAGTTACGTCTTTTCTTAACTTAAATCTCCAGTTCCAAAAAACATTGGTTCTCGCGGACGTGTGGCACTTTTAAGGTAACACAGTCCCACAAAAAATGTGTTATTTTATAGGGATCAGACTATGTTTCCTATATGTTTTTGAGATTGCTAAATCCAAATCCGGTGTCCATTTTACTCCATCACATTAGGTTTTTGATACAGTCTCAAAATATATAAGAAATGAAAGATATTTCTAACCGAGGGGTCAGACCATGTTACTAATATGTTTTGCTGAAACCGAGTATGAAATCCATTTAACTCCACCACATTATATTTTTCACGTAACCTAAAAAAGAAACTGTGTCTGCTTGGAGATAATGAAAGTGATCTGGCGCCCACGACATAGGCAATCTGCCATACACCAACGTGATGAGTGGAAAATGCTACCTTCTTTATCAATTATAATTCATCTCAAATTTAAAAATTCTGTTCTGATGAAGTTAAATAGGCTTCAGATTCGGTTACAGCGAACCCAAAATCTTATAGGTAACATGATCTGATCTCTTGGTTCAAAATATATATCATTTTTATATTTTTTGAGATTATCTAAAAAACCTGATGTGATAAAATAAAATACATATCGGATTCGGATTTAACGACCCCAAAACATAAACAAAACATGGTCTGATCCCCAGACACGAACACTTTTTTCGTGTGTCTGTGTAATGCTACAGCGGGTGTTTGCAGGTCATCGACTTCCAACGTTTGTTGTCAGCTCTCACTGCTGCCAAAGAAAAGAAGTGGCTCCACAACAGCGCGTACTTTCACGCATTTCATACCATTTACGTAATATTGTAATACTAGCATACCCGTGCGAGAACTCTGGCATGGTAATTCCCACCCTTTCCCTATCCATTAGGAAGGAAAGTTGCTAATGAAACGTGTTTTTTTTGTTAAAAACCTTATAAATATAACTTCGTACTCACAGAATATCAAACAAAAATTAAAACAATGCAATTGACGTTGGAAACAAATTTCAATTAAGGTGTAATCAATATTATAGAGTTACTATGTTCTTCGAACAATTCATTCTTTCACAAAACATTTGAAATAATTATTCAATCTTCCTTGACAGTTAGCTTTTGGTTTATCTTGATAGACAAAAATATTACAAAGGGTTTTTACTCTTGAGAAAATAGAGTAAAGGCATCCATGTTAAAATACAGGATCGGGCAAGTATAACCCTACTCTTTACAATATTATTTATCCTTCCTGGATTTGTTACGAGAAACAGAAGGTTTTGAAGGGATAGGATGCCAGCATGCTGGGGTGCGAAAATTAAAAATATTATTTGTATTCTAAAAATATTGAATTATTTTGTGAGTTCTTCGGTACCTGTAAAAAAGCCTTTCCGAGAAAAATACCTAATACAATTAATATTTGCACCTTTCAGTAAGAAATAGCATTTGTTACAATTAGAAACAATTCTGTAATTAAACTGCTATTAGACTTCAATTTTGTACATGGGATTGTTGCTCCACGATGTTTACGTATTGAATATGTTAGCGAACCGGCACTTTAAGTTTCATATTAAACGGTGTATTATTTACAATATGAGTTTACAGTTGAGCATTGATACACAGACTTCCATATACCGGCAACATTTAAATCGTGCGTATGCATTGTGAGCGTTGGCAGTTAATTAATTTAATAAGTTTGTTTTTTGTGTTACATTCTCTGCGTACCCCTATGAGAACTCTCGCATGTTAAACCCCACACTCTTTCGTATCCTTCTGTTTCCATTCCAAAAGATAAAGGTGTTATCAAAACTTATTCATTTGTTTAAAAATGAATTAAGGTTACATCCATTGTATTAACACGATATCAAATAAAAATAAAAACCAATACAATTGATACAAAAAAGACATTTTCACTAAACATTTATTCAGTATTATGGAGAGATTTCTTGGAACAATTCATAACATTCCCTTAAAAATATTTGAAGTAATTATTCAATTTTCGTAGACAGTTAGCTTTTTGCTATTAGTGATAGTCCAAAAACCTTAAAAAAAGATTTCTTACTCTTCAGAAAGCTATTTGTCTGAATAGACTGACTTGAAATTTTCACCGAATCATTTCTGATAACGAAAATACTGGTACATGTAAAACATAAACCGAACCTAACAAGACACGTCTTTACTCTTTACTGTGCACCCACATCCTTCCACAGAGGTACTTGTAGACCTCGACAAAACGTTAAACGAATGTTTTTACTACACGCATAAGAAACAATATTCATCGATGACAAGCAACTATCAATAATACTTCTAGTTGTTGTTGCAAGAGCGAATTTTGAATTATTAATTTGAATTTTGAATTTTTAATGAATATAGGCCAACGCGGGCGATTTGTGCATCCTACTTCAGCAAGTTCAAGTACCTTTCTAGGTCGGGGATCTGTATTTTAGCTGAATCCTGATTTTTATCCAGGGTTGTTAGCCCTGGGGGTTTGGATAAGGATATAAGGATGATACTAAGGCATGGAAGGAGGGCACACACACACACGGACATACACAATTAAACCAATGCCCGACGCGGGACTCGAGCTAGGGGCCTTCTAGTTGGAGACCGCTACGGCACTTCTACCCCAACGATCTAGAAAATTGATAATAGAGATTTTTCCATAATGCAATCTGTTCCGATTTTGAAATTAAGTCATATTCGAGTTGTCATAAATATAAGGAATATTCGTGTAAGTTGGCGCGAATTAAGGCCATTTTTTTAAAAAAAATATTATTTTTCTTAAAAACCGTTCTAAATCATTTTTTTTTAAATTTTCCCCTCATATTTAATAAGGAGAAAAAATAAAACACGTGAAAATAGTATGGATATTAAAAGGAAGAAGAGAGAGATGCAGATAAGAAATGAATAGGGATGGTATGAGAAACAAGACACATCATAACCAATCTTTGGAAATTACTCGCACGGAATTCGAACAGGGGCCATTGCTCTCGTCTAGTTATTGACTTCGACAATAGTCCCAACCCAAGATACTCCCGTGCATCAGTTCGCTCTTGTATTGGCCCCCGTTGGAAGCGCGCCTCCGCACCCGGCGCTGCCCCAATCACAGCCAACGCCGCTGCGCTCTGCGCCCGGGCGCCGGCGGACAGAGGCCGCTCTGAAGCCGCGCCGGAGGGCGTTGCGCATTCCTGAGGCTGCGGGGGGGGGGAGTGGGCGCAGGGCGCTTCGCGGCGTGGTATCGCAGCGCGGCCGCCCCAAATCCTCTCCGCAGACGGAGCAAAGCCCCCTCATCAATCACACGGGCGCCGTGGCTGCCTGATGGGCGCCGGGGCGGGTGGGCGGGGCCGGGGCGGCGGCCGCTTGTGGCGGGGGCGGGCGGGGCGGGCGGGCGGCGGCGGTCCCTGTGGCGGGCGGGGCGGGTGGGACGGAGGCGGGCTGTGGCGGGGGGGCGGGGCGGGGGGCGCTGTCGGGGGGCGGGGCGTGGGGGGGACGCCGGGGCAGGGCGGGCGGGAGGGGGCGGGGCCGGGACGGGGCGTGAGGAGAGGCTGTGCTTCTCGTTGTGTGTGTTGCTCTGTGGTCGGGGCCGGGCCGGTGCGCGGGTTGGGGGGGGCGGAGAAAGCGTGATTTATGACGACGGAGGAAGCGAATTCACGGACGGCAGCAGTCGCCGATTTCGGTACGCGGAATGAATGGCGCTGAAGCCCCCAACGAACACTGACTTGGCTGATATCGATTGTTGTAGCTATCGCTGGCTTATTGTGTTGTTGTGGAATGTAACAGACAGCCTCAACTTTCCATCACCCAATTGGAATAAACTAGTGGCGCTACAACAGCACATACTTTCTCGCTATATTTGAAATTTAATTAATTTGCATTGTAATTTGCTTTATTTCCAGCACATTATACACGCAAGCAAGGATTCTTTCACATGTAAATTGAACAACCAAAACTAAAGGCCATCCAATATATCGCATTATGAATGCATTTGAAACAACGATAAACCCTATGCCGATTTCTATGTACAACCTTCCCGGTTTAATAAAGTTTAATGTACCTCTTTATTGAACGAAGAGAAAAACAGCTTTTTGTTATTTCTCCCATCACGTCGCTGTTCAACAATAAACTTCACAGATTCCCGTCGCTGCATTGCTGGCCAATGGAACGTGCGGAAGTAAACAAATAATCAATATTTCGTTGTTAGTGTTTAATGCGTTAGTGTTTAATGCGTTAGTGTTTAATGCGTTCACAAGATTGCGATAAAACATTGCCAACATATTGGTTGCACTTGTGAAAAGAATAAAGGCATAGTATAATTATTGTGGCTAGATGGCGCTACAGCACGAGATAGCGCTTCAGTTATAAGCAAAATTAAATGGAAATCCCAATCCTCTGCAGCTTTATTGCTGCTGGGCGTTTCCTTGCGAAGTAGGGCGAGATCGAGGAGTCCAAGAGTAGCGGGCGGCGCAAGACGGAGAGAGAAGAGAAAAAGAGAGAGGGCAAAAGATAGATGAAAGAAAGTGGAAAACAGAGAAGGGGTAAAAATAAAGGGAAAATGACGGGAGAAAAGAGAGAGGGAAAGGGAGAGATGAAACAGAACAGGAGGAACGCGAAATGAGAGTGGGAAAGGAATCCAGGGAAAGAGAGAGAGGCGGACATTAGAGAAGGAGGAGGAAAGAGATTGAGATAGAGAGCAGATCAACTTCTGCCAGATCCTGCTAGATATTTTAAAAACCACAGACAGTATCGACGTTATTTAATAAAAATATTTCCTGTTCTCCAAGGATTTTTCTTGTGGTTCGTAGATGATGGGACATCTGTATTTATTTCATTAATTTCTAGTTTGTTTCAATAAATGAACTTGACCATTTTTAATACTGCAAAGTACGAGACATCCGACTGATTGGGAGTCCCTATGGCTCAATATTGCGAGCGCTCGCTCATTTCCCGTGCGTTTTAGTACTGCAACGATACACAGAAAGCATCGCAGGGTTAATCACACTGCGCTAGATTGTCAGAGTCCTGACAGTCTTTGGCGAATTCAGAGGAAAATACCAATTTTCTTTCTTTATTTGAAGCTCACATCTTATTTTTATGAATTCGCACGTTATTGAAACTTCAGTCGATTCTCGACAGTATTAAATAAGTTATTTAGGAGGTTTGGGAATTTATTTTCATTTTATATTAGGTTTGATGATTCAAAATAACCATTAGAGGAATGCAGTTTCTTTTGTGAAAAGGTTAACCAAGTTGAAAGAGGGTACTTTTTCCCGTTTCGAAAGATGCACTGATATGGTTAGGCGGAAGAGCAGGCCCTATGGCCTGAGCCTCGCCATTAATAAAGACATTATTGTTATTATTATTAGTATTATTATTATTAATTTTATTATTATTATTATTATTATTATTATTATTAATATAATTATTATTATCATTATCATTATTATTATATCCCAAGAAAAATATTGATTAAAATGCAATGAAGTAATAGCTCATATCGAAACATTGGTACTTTGGAATAATAATATAGGAGTAGCATGTGATATTCACAACGAGAACAATAAGTAACCATATTGGACATTGAAGAATTATATGCAAATATTACGATGTAAATATTAGGGCTTAACAATGTTCAAGACCGAAACAAACTATGAATATTGGACATTGAATATTCTCAGTACAAAATAAACATAGTTATGATTTGGGACGTGGACTTTTAAAAAATATGATTTTTTAAATTCCGAAAGCGTCATATGAAGAGATACAGGAAAGATAGACAACCAATGGTGACAGATTTCAGTAAATGCGTAGGCATCGAGTGAAGATAGGCGATTGTCAGGAAATGTTAATGCAAATGGTAAAATTACTTACAGAAAGTAGAAGCCAAACGGAGGTGACTTTTTCATCGAAGCCGTAATTTTGGCTGAAGGTATTATATCCAGATCGTGAGCATTTGAAAGACCACCCGGTCGTCATTGCGAATTGAGGGGGTATCTGGTGGTCATCAAAAAGCACATGGAAGGCAATTTGGTCGTGGTGATGATAGCAGGTGTCGGGCGTGATAGCAGGGGTCGTGGTGGTTGAGCAGACAGAACGTTTAGTGGCAGCTGAAGCAGTATCGAATAGGAATGTCTGTTCGAAGCATTTTAAATTTCTATGTATATAGTTCATATTATTTAATAAGAGATTTAGGGGTATTAACTTTCCTAAAATTTCAACTTCAAGAAAGAAGATCTGATTACCTTTGGTCGTAGAGATTCGTCGAATAATATATGAAAAAAAGAGTTCACTTCGGCAGTGCGGTCTTCGGTGACATTAAATTTTTTTATTGTTGAATGAGATGATTACACAACGCTCAGCCATTCGGCTTTTCAGTTGTTAGAAGCGAGCATTTTTAGACAAAGAATATGCGTGGGAGGTGGCTACGGCGACCTCTCTTAAAACATTAGAATGTAGCAGTTCGAGAATTAAAATGGGGAAATACACATTCTTGACTGTTGATGGGAGGATAATTTATTTTATTATGTAACATCAGCCAGATTACGGAGGAAGATGTGAAAGGGGAGTTGGTTACGAGGTTCTAATGGTTGCTCTTTGCTTAGATTCAAATGAGATGCACCGGTAACTAAGGGAAGATTTTGGAAGAATACATGAGAAAGTTTGGCGATATACGTTAGGACGGGTTCTATGGCTACGTCTTTGTGGAGATTTGCGTTGCTTACCAAGGGGCGTATCTATACCTGCAATTCTGAGAACCTTATTCTAGAATATTTGAATTTTGTTAACTGTTGTAGGGGCGGCGTTACACCAGACTGGACAAGCATACGAGAGTAACGGACGTAAAATGACTTTAGAGATACGGAGGATTGAATGGAGCTTTCATGTAAAGTGACGGTTAATTACTGGTCGAAGAATACCTAATCGTCTGTTGACTTCATTTACCTTGGAGGTAACGTGTTTTTTTCATGTAAATCTGGTATCTATTAGGACTCCTAGCGGTTGTGGAGCACCTTTGTATTGTTGTTGAATCGAATTTTAGGGTGAATGGATGACATCTTGACAAACCCTTAGCATCACGAAAGCATTTTGTAAGATTACGTAATCCTCATTCACTAAAAAGTAAAAAAAATGAAAAAGATTAAAATTGAAAACGAAAGGGTGCTTTTTTAATACATAGACTCCGAAGATTAGGTAATGATGAATTCAACAGAATAAATAGTCAATAATTACCTTGTCCGTAATGGATGGGACATCGACCTACGTAAGTGATATTTAATTAAAAAAGAAATAGGAAGTTGAGCATTGATAAATAACAAAATTACCGTCAAGTATAACAATAATTTAAAACTTTCAAAATGACTTGCCATTGCAAATTAATCGTTCACTGTTGGGCAAATACTATTAATACACACGTATATTAAAAGTGTCAGTTTACAGCGTCAGTGAATATAACACTTATCTGTGAAGATATTTCGCGTCGTTGTTTGTAGGAGATCTCGAGCGACAATTATTTTTTGGTGAGTTTTATTTTTCGGCGTTAACCGTCGTTGCCGTTTCCTTCTCCTGCTGCTGTTTGCGTACTTCTACCGACAAATGATTTCATGAGAACGTTCTTCACATTTTGCAAAAGAAGAATAATCAGTGGATATTACTTTGCGAAGCAAAGTCATGAATAACCTAAAAATTGCTCACTACAAGATAGTATACATTCGTGAAAAATCACGGGTCTTTCGTTATTGTCAACGTTAGTGACATTTTCGAAATAAAATAGTATTATTTCATTGTCATCAGCAAAACAACTAGTAATTACAAAAAATATGGAATGAACTAGTGTAAAACGTGTCGAAACAATACTGTTTTTTTGCAAAAATACTTAAGTGATCACTGTTTACTATTTGAGTCCTAGTGCATTTTATTTGTTCTGTTGTGTCACCTGTAATTGTCGCAATAGGGAACAAATACAAAAACTCGAAGGTCCATTAGAAAAATTGAACTCGGAGCAAAGTCAACTGGAGGAGTGTAAAATTGTCATGGACACAACGCATAAAATTATGTATTAAAGATTTATACGCAAACTTTTATTAAATCTACTATTGATGAATTTCAAGAGCTGTTTATGTCTCATTATACGTTACTGTTCTGAATATTGGAAATTTTATTTCCTGACAGTTGATGAAGCGGCAACCCTCATTTTTAGAAACAACTGCCTTCACTGTTGTGAAATTATTTTTAAGCAACAAGATTGCCATGGAAACGAAAACATTGCAACTAGGGAAGCTTTAAGATATAGAAAGGAAACAATTCTTAGTCCATTAGTGTCCAACGTTTTCATCTGTTAACAAAATCCCGAGTACGGTGCAACGGCATTGTTTCAATATTCGGGAAATTATAAAAAAAATTATTTCTTCAACAAACGTAAACATCCTAAACGAAACATACAAGCAGTTTTTGTCATTCCTGAAATCGAGATTACGATTTACTCTTGATCGCTAAAGCATTGTATACTCCCGATCATCGTGTGCTAATGAATTACGTCGGATCTAATCTTCATCTAAAACCGGCCCCCACTGAAATTGACGGGGCATATACAGCTATTTTCTAATGGCTTTGCTATTTTTGTAGGAAAATGCTCATATAAACTACGGTTGGCGCTTTGGAGCTTTAGTAGTATAATTTAGCAATTAGTATAATTAGTTATAATAAGTTGAAATTTGTTATAATTGTTTTAATTAGTATAATTTAATTCATCCACCGTAGTTATCTATCTGGGCAGATCTTCATTTCTAAGTTCATATTACGGAAACGTTTAAATAAATCAATACATTTAGTCCGCCGTGTCAAGTTAGGTAATTCGTACCTAAAACAAAAATTTACATGGTATTGCAGACTTTGTCAACGATGATTTTGGCAAAATATATTGAATGTGAAAGTACTCACTTGAGATAACGTTCGCTTTCACACAACAGAGTAAAATGATAAGAAAATATGAGGCGTTGACTACTTAATCTTGAACCCGTCAAGTTCTCGTGACAATCATCCTACCGTTTGTCCCACTTATGTTGACACATCGTTGAATTTTTTTGAAGAGATTTTTCTCAGCAAATGACCTTAAAATACTCAATCTATCAGCACGTCATGATCGTATGAGAACTCAGTGATTTTATCTATAGAATTACAGTTCAGAAGGGCGTCTTGAAATTTAAAAAAATTATACAAAGGTTTAAATAATGTCAATAGCGGCTGGTGCCTCAACAAACTGGAGGTTGCAGCTCAATCAAATGACGTAAATGTAATTTCCAAAATGTAGAACAGTAATATTTAGTAAAACGTAAGCAATTCATGTAAATTACTTAAAACCAAGTTTAATAAAACTATATTGAAACATTACTTACATAATTTTAAATGTAGTGACCGTGTCAGGTTAATTCAGCTTCCGGTATATTGTTCTGGCTTTGATTTTAAGTGGTTCCAAATAATCTTGTATTATTCATTGAGACAAATGGCGGTAATATAATTCATACAATAAAAAATAAAATGGTTTCGAAAATAAGCCATTGTCTTTACAACAAGCCACTATCCAGCTCTTTGCAACAAGCACTACTTTTGAACAGGTTTTACACAAATAAAATTATTTTCTTTAAAAAATTCACTACCCTGGTGTATCTTGTATTATGAAATACCTTCCGCATACACTCGTGTTCACAACATCCCTGACAGACTGTAACCCAACTGTAAGTGCTACCAAAAATACTTAATCACCGTGAGAGACAAAAGGGTCTTCTTTCCAAAACGGCTAACTTAATACAAAGCATTGATAGTTAATGTACATTTTGAATGAAAACCCTAACACCGAATGAAGAAAAATTCTCCAATCATGATAATGCATTGAATATCGCCAATACTGGTCAACAGCACTTTTGTAATAAAAAATATGAATTCTGTTCTTAGCTAAGACTTGCACACTGAATTCGAATATGAAATCAGTTTTTGCCTTCCGGGCTCAGTTTTCTTGACACGCTACTCTGTATCAACGGAAATACTTGAAAACGCTGCTTATTGGTTATTTGTCTGTACATTTAATTAATTATTCTGCTGTTGGAATTGTTCAGAAACAATCGAAATGTGTAAACATTTCCCTTTGTAAATAACAAACTTCAATCTAGGAGTTCCTCTTCCCTCTTGACGAAAACAATTGACAAATTAACAATATTAAAATTCAATTTACAATTTTTAACACTTTGACAACAATAGAAAGAGAGCATCAAGTACAGTTTGTAAAGAAAGTTTGTAGGTGAGCACTCATTTCAATATTCACTTAAATGGGCTTGTGGCTCTCTGCTTTTTTTTTCTTATGCAGGGTATCATGACCGCTATTTACACTGGAGGATGTCATGACAAGTAACCACTGGACTTACGCATTAAAGGTGTGGCTTGGGGCACTACGGAAATACTGTCAAGTCTCCTACGTCTTAGGGAACGGGTGAACTTGATGCTTCTCGCAGTCATGGCAAGTTCGTGGTGAAAGATAAGGAGAAAAAACAGGAAAGACAATTATTACCGACCTCTTCTCGGGGCCTTGCCTCACCCATCGGCGCAAAGCTTGCAACGGTCAGTGGGCTGGTGACGTCTCCGCCCAGATCCGGGTTCTTACACGGCAATGTAGTGTCAGAAATGGTTGCCCGTAAACCTAGGCGCAGCAGCTTCCAAGTCCGTTTCTGTTCTTCGTTCTCACCTCCACTCCCCAATAGCTCACGTTTTCGACCTTCCTCTCGCGCGTCTCAAAGCCTTCTCCCCTGTTGCTCTCCGCGTCGCGCAGGTCGGCACGAACACTATTTAAGATACCTCAGAATATACATAAATAGGGGTTCTAACAAATTGCAGAGGTCAATGCGCGCGCTATTTGAATGAAGCATGTAGAACGGTATCAGTCAACCACAGATAGGTAAAAGTTACACACCAGGACATTTCTCAAATGGGAAAGCATTAACCACGCAATTGGGAGTTCCAATGTCGTGCGACTACCGGTAAACCTTAGCAAGAGACGTTCGTGAAGCAAAGTATCAAGCAAGAAATAAGGAAGAAACTATTTTTAGATACAATTCTTCACTTTTCTTAAAAGTTCTGTTGTTTTTTTACTGTATAGTGTACAATTGGATCTGTTGTTATTAAAGCATATCATTTTGCGAGATACATCTAATGCATAGGGAGACATACACATTTACGAAAACGACCATCACATGAAAACTGGGGCCGACACAGAAATTCTCAAATTAGATCTGTATTGAAAGGCAAATTATCGACTAGCAGCAGCGTGTCTTGTTCTTGTTACAGGAAATCGTTTTTCGTAAACCAGTGTAATTGACTACTTGTGTACTTCCAATAACACATTAAAATTCATAAAATGAAGTTGCAGCTAGAGCCAGGCGAAGAGATTTCCGGGAGACCCCGCATCATAAGCACAGGTGCAACATATCGGCCGCCATCCTGCGCCCTTCCTCAGGGTGTAATCGCGGAGATGGTCAGCGCACGAGTTAATGTACAGATCGAAGAGAGTGACATAGTGCTATACCTGGGAGAGCACCAGAGAGCGCAATTTGCGCTCTTTTTGTGTTCGAAATGGTTCCATATACATCGATATGTCCGCAATATATTGAATATTAAATATCAATAAAAGGAAAATTCATATTTTTCACTTATTAAAAGATATTTTTCAATTATCTGGGAGTTGTGCATCACGAGCCGCCACTGAGTAGTTTCACAATAACGAAAGAAGTTAGAAGTGATAGTTGTTTAACACAGAAAATATATTATTAAATTCTGATTAGGGGCTGTTCATGAACTATGTAACGCAAATTTGGAGCATTTCGAACACCCCCTCACCCTCTTGTAATTCACCTGAAACGCGCGATTGAACGCGCTTATAATTACGTAACGCTTGTGACGACACCGTCCTTGTAAATGCAAAAACTGAAAATAATTATAATATAGTGAAAACAATTTGTATTTATTTTACTTGTGTTGCATATTACAGTAGTTAACGATAATTAAAGCAGAAATTAGCTGGCGATGCTTACTGCACCTAACAATAAGACTGGGGCAAGTTGTGAGTGAAGGAAGAATGCTTGGGCGAGAAATGCTTCATCACAAGCTATGCACCCGACGTCGTGGAAGCAAGAAGAAAGAGCCTACAGCGCTAATTTAAAAGGATTCCAGAATTTACTTCATATTAGTTTTTAATATTTTGTTCGCAATCTTACAGATTCAACACAATTTTTTTCATTTATTGTAACACTTAACCACTAATAACTTTATATATGTTGTTTAAAAGAAATTAAGTCGTTAATATTTTAATGTTTTAGTACATGACTGGAAAAAAGAATTACTTCAGCAAATGTTGAAAAAAGTAAAATATATAAATATCAATGTTACGATCCCCTCTACCATTATGCAGCGCAGCGGAAAGCTGCCTCTGACCCCCTCCCCCTCTTTAAAATTGCTTAATTTATGAACGACCCCTTATCACCATTTAGTATTTGAGGTGCTGTTTTCATTACTGATTTGTTCATGAGTACATTTCATTTGGAGTAAAAATCCATAGATATCAAGAAAAACAGATACAAATCTTTCATATGTACATTTTAATTTGAAGAAATGTAAATTGATGATTTTGTTTAAAATTCTGAATTTTGATATATGAAATTGTAATAATCGCGCCGTTTCTGCGCACTACAAAATTGCTCAGATTCACTTTTCTGCACTTTAATTAGCATAAAGCACTGGAAGTCTGAAACCGGCAAAATTAACATTCCATAAACCACCCGAAAACTAAGAATTAAACTCATCTTCTTAATCATATCTGCAACTTCCATGTACCCATCACATTTCCACTTACCCGAATTAAAGCTATTTCGGTCGGATATCTCAGTCGCCATAATTTTGTTGGATCCTACGTTACACCCAGGCTACGTCGCCGTGCAGGGAGGAAAAACGCCAAGGCGGTGAACGCGGAGAAGTAGGCGCGCACGGCCTCAAACCGCCTCTGTGGTCAGCGCGGGGAGAGCTGATAAGAGCGGCTAATCCAAACTGACAGTTTCTTAATCCCGTCTGCACCGCGCGCAGGTGATACATTATTCATTAGGGGGGCGGGGAGGGGAGGGGTTGGCGGCGGGGTCCTTCTGCCGTCGCCACGACCCTTGGCGGCGCGGTTCGCTTGCTCCAACCGGGCTAAATTTTTAATCAAAGACAAGAAACTCCAGATCTGTTCGCCCCGACTTTGTCGACAACGGGGATTATATTAGAGCGGAGAACGTGCAGCGCGTGTTTCACAGCTTTGACCGCCAACGAGGATGAAAGCTCTTTCATGTAGGTGGATAATATGGCTCGGAGTCATTATCAGATCCCGCCTCTGAAGGTATGTGGTGCGCTGTGGGGCATAATTCAAAGCGATTTTTTTTGTTCTACAAGAGAGGGGTATTACATACAACCGCGGTGAGGAGTAGGCTCATTAAATAAACAGTGCAAATAAAATACATATTTTGAGGGAAAACTTTTCATTTTAATTTGTTTTCTTTATCACATATTTCGTAATCATACGTAATCATGAGGCAATTTTACGTCGTTTCGAATTTTCGACAGAAAAACCCTTATTGCGAGGCTCTGGCAACAAATCATGCAATCAACAGTAGTATCATGTTCGTTGAAATCCGAAATTTTTCGAAAATTGAAAAATTTGTGGTAGGAGGGAGTTCCTTCAATTATAATACTGAAAATATAGATTTTTTTCCTTGCTGAAGTTTGTTCTTACATTTTTAAGCGTCGCCCCAAGTTCGAATGGCACGGCCCTACTGTAGCGTAGTGACAGCAAATAATTTCAGAATATCTGAGTTTGAGTCCCGTGGTGGAAAAAATTATGGTTGAAAACATTTTTGCAAATATAGGTGGGTCACGTTCCCGCCGCGTTGGAAACGTGAAGAATTCGAACGTCAGTGAGAACAATGATCAAAATTGACCCACTACGTATTAGAGGCTATTAAAATACTAAATATTATAGAAAACGTTGCTTTTTAAATAATTCATCTAATGTAATGCTTAAAATATATCGCAATGTTTTAAATGTCTCAGATTACTGAAAATAAAATTGAAAATGAACGAAGAATAAAGAAAAGAAAATGTAACATTATGTTGACAATTGCAGTATTCTTAAAATATATCTGCATGTCAATCATAATGGAAGCATTTTTACAATAATGTTTTACATAATTGTTTATGATTTATGTTTTATGGAAGCTTCTTTTACTATAATTATTTTTGACAATTTTTTTTATTCTTTCCGAAAAAGTGTTTTGTGTCCTACAAAACCTCAAAATAATTTGCATTTCTTACTCCCTAAAACATCAATTTTATTAATGAAATTTAGACTGAAGGTAACTAAATGTATTACTTAAACTAAATATACTACTCTTAAAAATTTAATATCAGTTTCCTGATCCTTAAATTCAGGTTATTCTACTTCTTGTCCAGAATTATGAAAACTTTCTACTTCAAATAAATATTCTTCAACTTCATCATCACTTAATAAACAATAATTATTTTCTAAAATCACGTATATTAATTATATATATTTCGGATACTACACATTCAAATAACTTTTGGATGAGTTGGTCATGTTGTGAATTGAGAAACGTAAACATGATATTGTATCAGATCAACCCATCCACAAATTTTAGCGGGAATAACTCACACTTTTTTGTGGTAAACTCAAACTAATGGTAATATGTCTTACAGTAAAATTCAATTTGAAGATAGACTGTTGGTTAAGTTAAGAATAAATTTCGTTCACTTAATATACCGCTCTGTTGATGTCGCTGGGTCAGATAGACCCAATGTTCCCAAAGCCGGGATAAAGTAACCTAACAGTTAGAAATGAGAAAAAATATGTGCTGTTTTAGCTTCACATGTTTTAGAAACTCACATGCATATGTCACAACTCACAATAAGTCTACATTTATTTGTAGTTATTTTCTCTTCTTCACTATCGGGAATTATTATCCTAAACATTTGCTGGCAAGTGATATTTATGTTTTAATAAACTGTACCCAATCATATATGTTTCTTGAATACCTGATAATACTGTACCTGCCTGTTTTAAAATGAACTGGAGGTAAAACAAACATCTACCCAAAGGTGTACTAGATCTTTGTCATTAACTTAAGAATTTGCTTTTTATTTGTTTTGACAAGTGGAAGGTTAAATACTACTAGTTTCAATACGTTCCCGGAACATTTAATAATTCATGTAATCTGTATTTGATAGCCATTTATTCTTTATTGGATGTTGGCAACGTCACTTCAGTATAATTTCCCTGTTTGTAGCGACGTTGTGTTTGCGTAGCAACCAGTTTTGTTCGTTCGTGCGCGTTTCTCTGTTTGATAATGTAGGCTACAGAGCAACGCTTTAATGTGAATTATGAGTTTTTTTACACAACTCTTTGCCAGAAACCTTAAGAATTTTCCACCAGAAATTTCAGTGGGAACTGTTCTTACAATACTTCACAAACATTTTAACACGCCAAAATATAGTCTCCTGAAAACAAAGAAACAAGAAAGATTCTTACTGGCGATCTGATAAGCATTGCTGATCAAAATTATAATAAAATAATGATTTTTGAACAATATAGTTGCAGGAGATGGCACTCGGTGCTGTTTGTACTACCCGGTGTCTAAATGACAGTCATGCGAGTGGAAATCTAAAACATCTCCTAGGAAACAAACGTTTCCTGAGGACACAAACAGAGGCAAGTTATACTGGATGTTTTCTTTGACGCCCAGAGTCTCGTCCACAATGAGTTTATTCCAGAAGGTGGTACTTGAACGAAATGACTGTGGGTGGAAATGCTTCGTCTCCTCAGGGACGCAGAAAGAAGAGTGGGTCCGGAAAAGTGGGCCCAAAACTTCTGGCTTCATTTGCACGATAACGCACCACCACGTCGATCAGTATTGGTAAACAATTACCTTGATAACCACGACATTACTGCTTTGGAGCATCTCCATTCTCCTCAGATCTGTCTCTTTTTTACTTTCTCACCTTATGAATTCTTCGTAAGAAGAGAAAGTTATGATATCGTGCACCAGGAAACGCTGAAAGTTCGCTAGAAAAAACTTATTATTTTGGAACGGCTGAAGAGGTGAGATTCGTGTTCGCTGATGACGTTTCAGCAAATGCAACGACAACTAGTGTTGCAAAATGGTTTCCAGGAATGCTTCCAGTCACTTTATTCGCTCTAGCAGAACTGCGGAAGGAAACTATTTTGAAGGAAATGTATAAATTGCATTGTGGTATCTTCTTTATAAGTTATTATTAATTTCCGGGAACTTTTTGAAGCTAGTTTGTACTTGTAATTTAGCAATTGGGTTGACTTTTCTCCCCGTTTTATTAATACTAAATCCTTAACATAGGTATTTTCGCTTTTTTTACGACTTTGATACAACACTGATTTGTTCACGACACTATGAAAGAACTACAATTTTTCGACAATTATATTTTTGTAATTAATATATCGCATAATACCAGTTTCTGATATGCACAATGTCATACAACAACAGTGTGAATACAATTTTAAAAATATATCGAATGCATCTTTGTGTACGTGCGTCAACCTGTCCTCAACCAACGCCCGCGCTGGGCACAGCAGAAGTCCGGATAACGAGGATCGCGCATATTATTCGCGTCACTGAGCATCGGACGCAGAGGAGGCCCCGCGCGCGCGTGACGAGGCTGTTTTGGACAACCGGCGATCAACCAAAGCGCATCACTTTGACAGGCGGACTGTCATCCGCCGATATTAGTGCTTTATGACCTCGCTGAGTGTTAAGCTGCCATTGTTTTGGGGTCTTGCTTATCAACCGGAGGCACACGCGTTCATTACCAATCCTTGTATCGCTAATTAATTAAACATGTCGGCTGAAGAGCTCTTCCTCTCGTCGCATTTTTTTTCACAGTGTGACATTAAAGGTGACGCTATTAATTCCAACGAGATATGCTACGCAACACAATGGCGAGCTGCAGACCCACAGAGCGCCCAGGGGCCGCACGCGGCGCTCGTAAGTAACGCGTAACATTCTCCTCGCGCAACAAGGCCACCACGCGTCGGCAAATGGCTTTAATAAATATATTTATCTATACACATTACACAATAACGATACAGTACATTAAATTTGCTCCGTATTACAGACTACAATAACTGAAAGGCCGCGCGCAGCAAAATTCGAAACAAAACACGAGCGGGACTATTACAGATAACGGCCTCCACGTGAAATGGAACAGAATTCCTGGCGCCCATTGTTGTGCGGCATTGTTGGCCGTCGTGGCGGCGCGCGCGCTGCGGTAGCCTGGCAGATGCAGCCGCGTGAACAGACCCCGGAAGGACAGTTAACATCGGCGCGCGTGGCGATGGAAAACAGCGGGCGGCGGGCTAGCCTCACACAAGAAGAAGCCCACAGGAAGAGAAGCGACGAAACAGGGCAGAGATGTGAGAATAAGGATGCGCGAAACTCAATTTAAGTTTCTATGTAAAGCAATATTGCAGGATTCCAGTGCAGATAGGAATACGAGAGGTGTGTGAGAAGGATGCTGGATTGAAGAGATGATTTCAGGGGTGATGGAAGAAATACTTCGACTTTAATGTGATTGAAATGACCGTGTTATTGAAAAAATACCTAATCATATTCAATTGAGTACGTCTAATGGCAATCTAATCTGATTACAAAGTGTTGACGGTTTTCGTTACATAAAACGTTGAGAATGCGTTGGTGGGAGATGATGGTGGAGAGAAAAGCAATGATTATAAGCGATTCTGAGATAACATGAAATATTTTATGGACATAAGAAGTCATATATAATTTTGATAGAAAATCATAAAGTATGTGAGGTGGAAAGCAACACACGCATTTAACATACTCGTTTTTTCTAGATGCCAAAGCAAACCTAATGGCCCGAGACTGCCATGAAAAGATCCAAATGACAAATAACTCTAAAGCCTAAATATATAGTTATTTTTAATATTCGAGTATGTCGACTGAATAGTACCTTCGAAAAATTCTTTCAAATTTCTTATTTGAATGAGGGGTTGTTAAAGCGTCTGAAAAACTTACTAATCTGTCTATTGAAGGCGTGACCCCTTAAAATAATGTAAAACGCAGAGTTATTTACAAAAAAAACAACAGAGTAATAAAAGTTTGGGATTGGAATGTTATAGTTTCCACAATGTTCAAATAAATGATTAATAATTCAAATTGCACATATTTTCTCATTACTTGGAAATTAAGTGTAAAATTAATGTAACTTGTTGCAAAAAGCCCTAAAGAGTCTCAATTTTTGAAACTAGAAAATATTTAATTTTTGAAATCGAATGCTCCAAATGCTCTTAGTTGTTCCAGTGTTCCCACAACATAATGTGTATTGTTCACGTTTCAACCACATCATAGCCTTCTCAGGGACGAATGTGCTAAATGGTCTTCTCTCGGGTTTATATACCCCAAGTCGACCGGCAGTTATCTGAGCAGCTGCGTCATCTGAAGCGAGGGCTGGCGAATCAAATGTCGAGCTTAGGGTGTCGGTGATCTTGCCGTATCAGGACCCGAGAAAGTCAACGAACCGTTGTCCCAAACGAGGGCAAAACCACCCGGAGAGCCGTGTCAGCGTTCACGTGAAACTGCACCAACCGGTCCCCAATTTCCTCTCGCCCGTGTGTCAGCTTCTCCCCCCCCGCCCGCACGGCGCAGCGCGATGGGAGAGAGTGCTCGCTGCGAGGCCGGAAGGAACGCAGCGAGGGCCGCGGCTGTTTTTCGTGCGTGCGGAGGCGTGGCCGAGGGGCGTGGAGCGGGACGAGCCCGGCGCGGCCGCCGTGTTGACGTGACGGGACGAGGCGGCGCCCCGGCAGAGGGCGGGGCGGATAGTGGCGCGCGGGGCGCGGCCGCGCCGCGGCGTCAGGGCGGCGCAGGGCGGCGCTCCGGGGCAGGGCGGAGCAAGGGGCGGGGCACATGCGAGCGCTGGAGCGGAGGGCGTGCGATAAGAGGAACGCCGCCGGCGGCGGAGCGCCATCTCCCAGCCGTCGCGAGCGCCAGCGACTCGCAGCCCGAGAGGCGACGGGCGGCGGTGGCACGCCTGCGAACTAGTTGGCGCTGTATGCGCTCGTAGGCTTCCGCGGCCGGAGTCAATACAATCTTGGCTCTCCGGGTGAGCCGCGTCTCGGTCAATTGGGCCGACGTTTCGTCCATCTTGCTGTGGTCTTCTTCAGAGCTATACTGCTGACTGCGTGCAAATGAAGAGACGGTGCTCATCCCGGATAGCCAAGAATGTAGTTGGCGCTGCTTTCCAAAGTCAGCTGATTACTTATTCTAGAAATGAAGGCCTTCATTCATCGCAAGCTTTCTTGGTAATCGTATTCGTTAAGTGTTCATGTCTCGGTTTTGGTAACAGTGATTTTTCTTGTTGTGTTATTATGAAGCGAGGCCCATGATACCATTTTTTGTTGAGGGGGAAAAATTATTAGCGGAAGTGAAAGCCGTTACCTCCGTGTCGAGCGAAAACATTGCGCGCCTAGCGCTCGCGCGCAGTCGGGGCAAAAATGTAAAAGTAGGTTGTGTTTAAATTTAGTAATTTTTTTCTACTAAATTCAGAAACTCAAAATTATCCCAAAGTGTTTCACAGTGTTATGCATGGTAAGACATATCTATATCACGCATGGTTCCACCTCTGTTTCAGAGCGCCCAGGCACACTCCCGAGATAAACATTGCGGGTAAGTCAAGTGTGGATCGTCCGAGTAATACAAATTTGGCCCGTAGCTATATTAAAGGTTTCCGTAGTGGCCTTTCACGTTGCTATAGCTGCCATAGAGTTATGTTTTATTCGAATTTATAAACCGTATTGGTCAGTAACAACACCCATTTCGACCAAAGTCGTTATATTAAGGTTTAGGAACAGTGGGTCTTGGTGTGGCTGATAAAGCATATCTCCTTACCTGAACCGTTCAATTTAATCCTTTAAATACCTGGAATATAGTTTGCAATTTGCAGATATATCATCACGACTAACTTCACTCACCTAGTGGTGCTGTTATGCAATACAAACTAAGATAATTGTATTATTATCATTCTTAACCAATATTTCGTATTTCGTTCCGTATTTTTAAGATTCTTAACCAATATTTTCCAGTTTTTAAAAAATTATCGTCATATTTTCATTTTTATAATATTCAAAAATAAATCTCCTAACCAATTGTTAAAATATTTGATAAAAAAGACTTTTAGCAATTTAGTAATTTAGAGTATCAAAATGACTAATTTTGAAAATTTTTATACAATGTGCTACAATCATATTGTAAATTCCCCTTTTCTAGCTAATTTAAATTTATTTTATAATATGTCATAATGACAACAATGACTCTCTTCTTGTACGAAGTGCCGCTACATTTTTATAAAAGATCTTTCCCTATTTTTATGCGCACCATCAAAAAACATTAAATGGGACAGCCTTCTGACCGACGAAAATTTATATTGTTGTTCTGGCAAAATTACCCGTACAAGAACTCGTTTCGTTGATGGATTCATTATTTCGTGCTTTGGGGTGATTCACCTTATACACGTATTAGTTCCTAAGTGTAGTGGATGCTTTACATTGGAATGCAACGATGTTCTTGCGTCGCTGGAAGCTCTGGATCGGGGTGGACCACGCCGGTTTCCCCATTCAGGTACCTCCCTATCGAGGCAACCCTCCCCCCCTCCACCCGGGAAATGCTCTAAGATCCCGACCAGTCTCCCAACATGAATGGTAATGCAGTGCATATAAGTGTAAGTGTGTATATGTGTGTGTATACGTAATGTGTAAGGATAAGTTACAAGGGAAGGAAGGAAAGGAAAAATTCTGTGCGCTCTGTGGTTCTTTCGTGGTCCAGGATTCTGCTACGGCATTCGCCTGGCGTTGACCGGAAGAAGCACGAAAAGCTACCAAAGTTGCAAACCTCTAGGATTCTCTTCCAGCCAGCGACTGAATTTCAGATAGCTATCTAGCCGTACTATCGTCGGGACCCAAGCCATAGGGTCCCCCGGACACAGACATCAGTTGATGTCTTGAGACACTTCACCCTGCCGGGTATTGGCGTATTTTATCGCCCCTATTTCCACACAAAATTATGCTAAAAGTACTCACATTTTCGAAAAATTGATCATGGCCTTATTTCAGAAACTAATTTTAAGAAACAGGTTTCGTTAGAGGAAATTCTCTATCTTTAATATTTTAGTTGTAGGAAGGCGCCAAAAAATTTTTGTACTTTTGCTATTTTCGAAATATGAGGTTTTCAAAGAACATAAAACTAACACTTCTCTTAAACGTCCTTCACACTATCCAATAAAAAAATAATCAAAAACGATAGAGCCATTTTTTTTAAATATCTCAGGTGCTTCATATAAAGTACCCTCCATAATCAATATATTGGTTTTAAATTACATGGGGACACGATATCAGCCAGATTGATAAGGAAGTATCACTTTTCGGGAAAATCAACAGAACGATTATCCATTAGCGTTGTTTAAAGATGTACGGACAGACAGACGCTAAGAAAATCCCGCAGCTATTAACATCTGCCTGACCGACAGACGGACAGATGTTAATATTAACGACGTGAGAAACAAGTCTAAGAGTTACGTTTTGTATTTTTTTAAAAAATCTACAACAAAATAATAGAGCAGAATGGCGTTAACATCATCTCATAGAGTAAATTTAGCACTAACCTACAAAAGTTTAAAGAAAAAATTGGAACTATTTTTGAAAAATTTCGTTTTTGTTATTTTTTTAATCTTGCAACGTACGTAATAATGTGCGAAAACTATTAAAATGTTTAAAAAATGTAAATGACTTTAATGAAAAAACTAATTACCGGGAAAAAGTTTACCTGAAGGAAAAGTCACTATTTCAATTGGTAGTTTGTAGATGGCGCCGAAAAAATTCACTTTTGCAATTTCAAATATTCAAAGTAACATGAAAATCGTTTTGGGAAAATTTTGAAAATGTACGATGGCTTTATGTAAAGTACCACCAAATTTTAAAAAAGGTTTTTCAAAATCGCAAAGCTCCGAGTCGACCCAGATCGACTGGATCTGTCCATTTTGGAAAAAAACTATACATAGTTAAGGGGTAGTGTTGTTCACAGATGATCATATGGACGTTTTGAAAAATAGCACTTTCTCTGTATCAGGAGTCATCATCATGATTTTCCTCAGCATTACGTAACTTTCTCCGAACAAAGTATACAACTCAGTATATGCTTACGTTTACAGAAAGAAAAAACTAAATGACAGAAAAAATATTACGCATTCATACTTAATAAACGAAAATTACTCATTCACATTTTCCAAACATGAACTTATAATATTAATTTTGCTTCGTAACATTAAAAAAGTAATTTGTACGTGTACATAACTACATCTTCGTACATTAAATTATTTTGCACACGCCTTTCCTTGTGATGGGCGTGCGTTCTTGCAGTTGCCATCTACTTGTACTTGATATGCTGTCTTTGAACAAAATCTCCAGAATTTTGAAATTATTTAATTTTTCCACCACTCCTTTTTGATCACTCTGTCAACAATTTTATACCAGATATTTTAGTTTTAAAAAAATCACCGTTTCTCTACAACAATAAAAAATTGGAAAACGACAGGAAGTAGACTGCTCCGCGTTGATGATCCTTCTGCCATGTCCTTGCTCCTTCTGCTTCCTTCCCCGATTTGGAACTTCTCGGCTTTATTTTTATTTATCTGCGTGTTGGTGTTTCACATCAGCTGGCACTTCAAATGTTTACAAATATCTGATACATTCAGTGCCGTTACGTGCATAAATTCATCTGTTTCCGTTTCTTAATAATTATTTATTTTCCTGTTGGTAAGTCTATCTTTTCCTGGCGATAAATCAATGGTTGATTTTAAAAAGACGATATTAAATTACAAAATATTCATCTGTGAACATATAATAAATATTATATTTCAGTCCAGTTGATTTTGCAATATTACAAGTACTTAAGGCATTTGCACAACTTTTATAATATCACAGTACCATATTTTGAGGTAATAATATACCTCAGTAAATTCTGTTAACTTGTAGTTTCAACTCTGCTACTTGCAATACATTATGTATTCAAATAATATGTGGTGTAATTTGAGCATTTCCACTCCTTTAATTTGCTCCCAATGGTCTTAATCAAATCTATTTCATTAAGATCTACGATCTCTGACCACCAATATCAAGTTATTATGGTTAATGAGGAGACAATGTGAGGCAGTATTTCAGGTTATTACTATTATTACGCGCGCAAAAATACTGGACTAATAGCTGGTTATTAATGGCTAAGGCTCGTAACAAGAAAATGTAATACATTTACATGCAGGCTATTTTGTAAATCAACATTCTTATTCACATATTTTCAATGAAATGAATGATAATGTCTACCTTTTCTCATATACGAGTATACGGAATATGTTTAAGATAAATGGAAAATATAATCAAACCACAAATGTATATAAATCATTTCATTCACTTTTATTATCCAAAGTGAAGTTTACAAAATGAGAATCGGTATCGTAATATATATCATTAAAATTCAAATTATATTGAAAATATTCATGACCATTTACCTAATAATATTAGTTTTACAATAACTATTTACCTACCGAGTTTTCAGAGGATGTGTGAGATACACTTGAAACAGGTATAAAATACTTCATAACCTATCAACAGAAACCTAGATTGCAAATATCACAGACACAAAGAGTGGTTACGGGAATATAGATCATCCTGCACAGCGAATGAAAGAAGACATCTGAAGCGATGAAAATATCCAAACAAGACCTCGTGTTGTAGTCACTTTTACATTTGCATCCAGTCAGTGATAGGTCAGTTAAGCACCAAAACACATTATATTATAATTACGGAAGTACTATTACAATACTCACTTTAAATTATAAATTTTATGAGATAATAAAACATAATATGTATTTATATAGTAACGCAGACATACATACATAGGTATAATTATATAATTATTTATGCGAATAAAACGAACTATGGTGTCAGTTACGAATACCAGCACCTGCCACTTAGGCAACTTGCAATACACTTAAGTTAAATGAGTTGTCGCCGCGGGCGAAAATATAATAATCATTTGATGAATTACAATCTGATGCTTTGGTAATCTCAATTTCCGCCCTCAATAGCATAAAATAACTATAAATAATATGCAATGATAAGACGTGGCTATGTTTATAGATATATTAATAAAAATCTATATTTATCGGGTTATATTTGTATTCAGATTTTAGGGATTCCCAAAACGTTATGAGCATTTTTTATCCCAGAGATAGTTCTATAATGAATCTCAATTATAAATAGCTATTGCGAACTTCTGGTTTGAGAGAAAAAACATATGACTAATGACAGTAATTATATATATCTTTGTTACACGATGATTCTGTAAGGAGAAATATATATTGTTATGTTAGTACTTGAATATATTCGATTTCAAAACGTGGCACACAGGCACAAGCAGTTATTCTGATGATGTGTAGTGATAATTATTTTCATATAGTTTGCGATATTGGCCTATTATTATTATTATTATTATTATTATTATTATTATTATTATTATTATTATTAGAGATAGTCCTAAAGAAAATTACAATTATACGAATTTGTTGAAATAATATTATTATAGAATTCTCCGATAAAAGAACTATTAAAACATAAAGTGGTGAAAGAATATTTTGTAGGAATATTATTACAAAGTAAGTAAGTAAGTAAGTAAGTATAATGGACAATGCAAATTTTTGTTTGTTTCTTAGAGTAATAATTAAATAGTTACTATTTTGTGACAACAATAATCAAAAAGAACACAGGGACTAAAAACGAGAATAGTTTTTCTCTCTTTTAACATTAAATTAATAGATGAATTAATTAATTTCATATAATTTTGAAAAATAATATTTCAGTCACGGAGACACACGTTAACAGAGCTCATATTGATATTTGTTTATAATATTATTCCATTGAGTTATTTACTTACTTTATGAACGACTTAGTTTGCTTATGCATCTTACATACAATATCTATATTTTGTACATAATACTATGTACTGCCTATCTTTTTTAAATATGTATTAATGTAATTTTATTTCGATAATTCTAATTTTAGCTTTGAGGATGATCCAAACGATCATGAGCAAAATAAATCTTTGATACGAGACAAAACCTTTAATGAACCATATTTAATTACTAGAGGATATATATCTCACCATCGATCTAATTACTGAATTTTTAATGAATGTGACAAACAACTTATTCTTATTAAACTTAATTAACACCTTGTTCACATCAACATAAAACAGTCGTATTTTCATATTTATATAGATTCTCTTACAAAACGATAGAGCAATTGCAGAAGTAGAAGGACCACAATTAGACTTACTTCTGTTTTTCTTTTTAAGATCTCTTTTTAAAAACATTGTTCATATAGAGACAGCTGTGATTGTTTTCGCTGAAGAGGAACAGTAAGGATAACACGAACACATACAAACGTTCTTGCCCGAGGCGGAATGCGAACCGGCGACCCTTCGAGCCAAGGCAGCTACAGACTTTCAGCCCTAGCGGCCTGAGTTATACAGGATGGAAATTAGACTGGTTTTGTGGACTTTTCATCGCTTCAAAAATTAGGAAGCACGAATATCGTGTAGTGAAAGTGTTGAGTAAAGCTGAGGGGGAATCTAATGTCGATTTAAAAGATTTTGAAACAAAAGTTTTAGAACTAATTGAAAATCTTGTAAGAGAGTAACGATAAAGGGTAGAATACAGATGACTTTCATGTACATTTTTGTAGTACATATTCGCAAAAATCTGAAACTAATTCTAACTACTCAGCATCATTCATACCTGCATTTTTCTACGGAGTTTACAATTTTGAAATTACAGTCTAACCAGTTCATATCCCCTGCGGAGGTAACATTCACCACCATTGGATGTGTGAACAGAGTAAAGCATGATAAGCTACTACGATTCCTAGGTATGTCCAATGAGTTGAGACTAAGAACGTATATGAACAAAGCTAAGCACGACATACATTTTCAATACACGAATAAACTTTAAAGACATTGTGCAGCGTCGGCGGCGCCGTATTCAACTAGTTGGATGTAGATTGTGTACGTTAGATTCCTGAGGCTGTCGGATATTTCCACGGGCGAAGCGCCTCTAATGCCGTTCCCCATTAACGGAAAACGCGCGCCCTGCAGCCGCTGGCCCTGTTGCCAACCTCCCCCCTCCCACACACACACGTGGCCCGGCATCTCCGCCCCCTCGCCCCACCGCAGTGGCTTCCCGTCCGCTGCGGTGGCTGTCGCGGTGCGTTTTTAATTATAGTGGCGTCACGCACGAGCCGGCATAAACGAGAAGGAAAAAAGTGTACGTGTGATCGCACCGAAACACAATTACATGCTCCACCCTCGCCTCGCCGACGTCTCCCCATAATTTACGCTTGCATTACAATTTGACTAGTTTTATTAATGAACGCAATAAAAACTGCACCTATTTAATTGCCGAACCAATAACTCAAGGTTTGCGCTCAATATATAGCGGCTCGTTATTTTTTCGTTCAATTGTATCGTGAAATTTCGTGAAGTATGTTAGCCCATTATTATTTTTCTTTTACTAAAAATATGAAGCTTATATTTTCACACTCACTAAATAAAGAGAGCTATGGTAATTCACTTTTTATTATAGCGGTACATGAACAATAATATTGGAGCCGCTAGTAAACAAGAAATATTCTATCCTTAATATACAATGTAATACGTCAAGGATGATATAATATAATTATATTGTTGGTCCTTTTGAGTTTATAACTCGATAAAAAAGCTCTCTCCCTAAGCCCTCTGGATAACATGCTCGTTAACTCGGATACATGTTCCATTTGTTCCGCAACAAGAATCTTAACTTTCTTCTTGTCCAATTGTCCTTAACGAGTATTATGTACCAGACGAAAATCCTGAAGTAAAGAAAGAAGAGAGAAAACTTTTATGGAAAAAATATATAAAATATGAATTACACAATAAACTCTATATGAAGGGAGATCTCTCGTGGAATAAGAGCCACAAGAAATTGCTTGAAGCACCCCACTTAACCCCCGCAATAAACCTCGACGAAACCGCCCTGCCTCCCTTCGCTTCGTCCCCCTCGCCCTTGCGCCTTCTGCTGTTTTTACTGTCGGTCTCAAACAAAAGACTTTCTCAAAGTTCACCATTTCTTCCCTCCTTATATCTGAGATTGGGCACCATCTCCGCTTCTCCTTGGGCGCGTCTGTTCTTTCCACTGGCGCCTGCCTCACCCCCTCGGCTCCACGTTCCGAAGCATTTTCTAGAGCGTGCCTAACGGTTTGTGATATTCGAGCTAAACTGCATCTCTTATTACGTATGGCTTTCTGTGCCACCAACCTTGCTGTAAACACTGAATGACCATCTGCCCGATCGCCTAGAACTTACAACATACTGAAATGACGAACGGTTGTGTGAACTACATGGTTTTAATGAAGTTTTTATTGAAAATAAAAATGTTTGAGTGTTTTAGACCGAATTTATGTTACGATTTACCTGCGAGCATTTAACTATTAACATAATTTGAACAAATATTATGATAAAAAATTATTATTCATTTTTCCTATTTCTATTCATTCCGCTCGTCCATGCTGATTGCTAACAATTAATACAATCTAAATTTGCCTTCTTTATATTAAAAGCGCGTCTCTCACAGTCACTGCCTAAATTATACCATGTTTTGAAGATGTTTACCAATAAGCAACTAAACTACTGGAAAGTGATGGGTATGGATAACAATGAAAAAATGATTGTATATTACATTTATATTGTTAAAACTATTATTACTATTATTATTAATACAAGTATATTACATTATTACGATAATTTAAATTTTTAATTGTGTATTATTAAACACCTGATTGAAATATAATACACGTTGTATTTCGTTTATTCATTAATACAATAATTGAGGCGTTCTAGAAACAAATGATAAAAATAAATTTATTCTTGCGATACACAATAGTCGTTAATATTCTTTCTCAATTCTGAATTTCACATAACTTAATTTAGTGACACATTTTTAAAATAACAATTATCCACTAAAAGTATGGTTTAGACAATTCAGCAATAATCACTAATCAGCTGATAAAGAACTAAACTAATATCTTGTGAAATATAATAATATTCCTTAATAGATATTTTTGAAAGTAACATATTTCTTTAAACTAGACAGACTAATGATGCAATTCTTTCTCGTTTTGCGTTTCATTGCAGGAGAAATGTTAAACTGTTAGCAAATACGAGTATTATATCATACTTGAACTCAATTGTTCAAAAATTCATTCTTATTCAATTGACGAACAGTATTCAAAGTAAACAGTATTCGTCTATATTGAGTGACAAATGCTCTACAAATGAGAAATGGAATTTAGCTGGTTAACAACTTACAAAAGATGTAAAAATGTGGCAGAGAAAAACACCACTTCTCGTTTCTCGCAACGCACAATGATCGGGCCAATACCCCTTCGCGAAGTTGGATTTCACGAGACGCAGAGCTACCTCGATCTTCCTGCGATCTTCCATCCTGTTCACTAAAGAAAACGGTTAACGGGAACACGAAACCGTTCCCTTGCTTTTAGTTCCGTATTCGCTGAAGTTGCCCAGAAAGTTATAACAACATATTCTTAATACATCACAAGTCATCTCTGGTGGAAATCGCTCCCTTCCAAGTTTTCCACATTTACTGCGGATACGGTAAGTGGGCTGGTGCACAGATCACAAAGTGGAGTGGGTGCAGATTGTGTGAGTGTCTATGTGTGTGTGTGTGTAGGTGGGTGGGTGGGTGTAGGGGGTGTATGTACATCCAAACTCTTGTATTTTCTAACAGTACAGATTTTAGTGGATAAGAACCTTCATTTGGAAGGACGACTTGTGTTTGCGGGAAGTGTAATTAAAAAATTTGAGATGACATTTGTTGTGAATGACGTGTAAGAATCGTAATATCCTCACAAAATAAAACTGGCTACAATATGTTTTTCAAGTGATTGCCGAAGATCGAAAAAAATACCCGATTGTCTCTAAATTCTCTCTTACATGAAAAATAATGTTGAATGTTCGTTCGTTCAAATACTGTTTCGAGTGTACAAAACTAACTTTAGATTCTCTGTGTGTTTCTCTTATAGTTCTGTGCACTATTAAAAAGCTAATATTTAAAAAAATTCATATTATTTACTAAATTATTAAACGAACTCTTGAGTAATTTGATTCAGAATATTTGTAAAATTTGCTAGGGTAGTCTACATTTTACAAAAATTGGGAGAGAAACAAAATAGTTTCGGTGGTTAATACTTAACCGCTTTTTAATGGAATTTGTTGCATGTACCAAGTTCAAAACTTTAAAAGGCGTTTGGGGTTGCCTGGAAATTGACCAATTGGGTTGAAATTTTGTACGTCATATTTTTCGAGTTCGAAATGAAAACAAGAATAGGGGATTCATTTGATTAAACTTCAATGCTTATCAGTAATTTTAATTCTTCTTTTTACCTAATCAGCTGTATCCAAGTTATTATGAACGAAATACATAACAATGAAACTAACAACAAGAATAATAATTGGGATCTCCAAGGAACAATTGTAAAGACCTAACCCTGGATACCCAACGCAAGATGTCATAAGATTCGTACATAGGAAGATTCTCCAGCAATGGGGAACCGATATGGCGGTGGTCATAAGTCTAGTAATACCCATAAATCAATCGATTTATTCCTATCACTACAATGGACCCCAAGATGACTAGACGCGAACAAGTTTAATTACACGAATCAGAACTGGTCATTCTAACATTACACACAGGTACTTGCTTGAAGAATACCTCACCTGCACTATGTGATATGTGTGCCCAAGTAATACTCATAATCGCAACATATTATTATGTCTGGTCGTAAATATGTACCATTAGAACTATGTATTTTTACATCAATGAAATGGAGAAAATCCTGTAATTGTTTCCTTTTCAGAACCAGATTAGTCAAATTTTTGGCAAAAACACAAATGTCATTCTTGAAATATAACGTTATGGTAAGCCCCCGTATCTCTAGCGTTTATGTGTTATGATCCTACCCCGATGATATTGTATGATTGTGTTACAAGTATGTAAATAACATATGTTAAATAAGCTTAATGTTATTATTATGTTATGTTATATTATGTTTAACTGTAATGTTGTGTAACGCCTCGAAAAGTATGTTATGACCATGGCCTCTGATTGTTCTGCTAATTGATGCTGGTTATGTAAGATAAGTAATATGTGATACTATATTATGTTATGACCAATACATTCTGATTAACTTTTGTTTATGTAATGACAGTGAAGTCATAAGTGTCTGTAACACCTGTAATTAAACATGTTTGTCCTAATAACCTAGTCGTTGATTGCGACAAAAAATAAACCAGAAAAAAGATAGGGGATGGAGAGCAGAAAAAATGTTACTTTTCCCGAAAATTTACTCTTTAGCTTAAGCCAAAACGATATTGCAACAAAGAATGAAACAATCCAACAGTAATCCTCCTCTTAAACTAACAATGTTCACATACTTGCCTTGAATTCACGTTAACACATTTCAAAAATAATTTGAGAGATTTTCACAAAACTGCTAGCAATACATAAGGAGCATATATTAGATTTATTTTAATTTCAAAATATTTTATTGATTTAAAATCGATAACAATTTACCTAGTTCTCAAATGAGGAAAAATGAATATTTTTAATCCATAAAAAATGGTGGAATTCACCCAGAGGCATTCCGGCATTTATTTTAAGGGGAAAGACTGATTAAGGATCTTATTCTACCTAACAGTCTCATTTAATCTCCCAACATTCTTCTCTAGTTATCTATCTTTCCGCTTTCTTGTAACAATACGTTCTTCAAACTTCTCACTTGCTGTGATTGAATTGCTCGCAGTTACGTGTCGTTCTTTTCCGTGGGCAAACGACACACAATACATTCTGCTTTTCTTTTGAAATTTTAAACGCAGTATTAATAGTAGGTACTCCAAATATAATCATGACATGTCAACAAAATAATTAAGACACAAAACAAAAACATCTTTAAACTCTTGCTAAGAATTGACGAATTCCCGTTACTATTCTGCTTCTTCTGAACGAGATGTAAGCGGTTTCCTATACAAACTAACGGACTGGTATGGTGCGTCCTTTAGCCACGTCAGAAAAGAAGACTGAGAGAGTCTTTGGGAATGTGAATTTCGCCGAGGTCCTCGCAACTAAAGCGCTCTGCGGTCCGTGGTTGACTGGAAAATAACTTCGTCGCCTCTCCACCGCCAGGCAAGTCAGGCCCTCGTGGCGGGAGGCTGGCTGGCAACTAAAAGTGCGATACACTTCGGCTCTTTGGTCAGAACAGGAGGGGGCAGTAAATCGTTTTAAAGTTTTTTTTAATAGCTATGCCTACCTTCAGAAACATTTCATGGATCGTTAAGTGGCCACAAGTGGATTATATGAATGTGATAGGTTAGCATACTACCTCTTTTGGAATAAGTAAAACTCGGTTTCGTTAGTTTTTCGATAAGATGTAATTTACCACAGTAAGTTTTTTTCACACATTCCATCATTGTAGTCACATGAATATAGTCCATAAACAAATTCATTTTCCCCTCTGTTGATTAGTTTTCATAATTCTAAATGCAAACAATGTGTTATGACCAAAACCGAATATTTAGGTTAAATCTGTTTTAAAATATATTTATTTTATCAAAGGAATAAACAAGATTAAACGTCCAGTCTTTAAAATTGTAACCTAAGGAAGACTCGTACTAACACAACATCCCAACAGAGAAAAAGTCCTCAAAATACAAAACTAGTGGTAGTCAAAGCAAGGTCGAACACCACCCGTAACATGTTAAACTTTAGTGCGAAAATTACACATAAGGAGGGAGCGTCGGGCGTGGCTGAAGGGATGAAGGGGGGGCGGAGGTCCGGCCGCAGCGGCGGCGTGGCGCCGGGGGTGGGTGGGGTTGGGGCGACGCGGCTAATCGCGGGCGGCCTGGGGCGCCAGATGAAAGGCAAACAAAACATGTTCACCGCTGTGCGTCTCCGCGGCGACGCCAGCGGAGCCCTCGGCCACCCCCCCTCCGCGCCTCCCCCCTGCTCATCTCTGCCACCGCCCGCGCCGCCCCGCCCCGCCTCATACCTCGGTGAATCCCGAGGCAGCCCTCCCTAGTCGGCTTCCATCCTCACCATCATGGTGAAGGGCTACCCTTACATAATGCTTCATACACTAACACGTTCATTTTTTTATTTATTATTATTATTATTATTATTATTATTATTATTATTATTATTATTATTATTATTACATATATACTAGCAACTGCGAAATTTTTTGTGTTCCATTTCAGATTGATGGAGAATGGATGAGGGGATGAGATTAAGAAAGAAAGCGAATAGTTTGCTATGCAACCAGTTGAAAATAGTCCTGCTCCCTTGTTCGCCTCAAAGTTATCAGGATTTGCCTATGTGAACTGGATACTGCCAACCACCACAAACCCACTCATGTTCAGCATTCAGTACCTCAATGCTCGCAAAAACCAATGCTGATTCTTTGTCATTACATTGTCCATAGCAGTTATTACACATCTAATGTACAAATTTGTGATGTAAAATTTCACACATAAAATATAAAACATCCGTAGTATTTTATGTGTGAAAGAGATTAAGGAATTATTTTGAATAACCTCACTGACGATAATTTTAATTTCCCCATCGGTGAAAAAACATTGCGTATGCTTTTATTACGTTGAAAGTGAATATATCGTACATGATACCCATAACAAAATTATCTTATAAAGCGATAATTATCCTCCGGGTGACGAAACTGACGAACATTTTCCTTCCCCAGCCCTGCACGGTGACAGTAAACAGAGGCGCCCGAGCAATTCCATCTCTGGCGACCTGCGTCAGTCATTACCTGGGGGCCTTGGGTCACCGTCACATTTAGCTGCCCTCACAGCTGCTCATGGCGCCTACCGAAGCGTGATTCGCAATCCCGCCGCTCGCTCGCAGCGCTAAAGTCGTGTAACCATACGAAAACGTAAAACCGTACGTTTCTGGAGAATGTTTTAAAGAATCATGTGAATAGATCCAAGAAAAAAGAGCCACCGGTTACTCACCAGGAGACCAAGCATCAAATGTTACTTCATTTGTCTTGCCGGACGGTGCACTCACGAACGCAGAGAAGGACGAACAGATGGACGGCCGGACGGAGAAGCGTAGGTTACTCGAATATTATGTAATGACTTACACTGGCGATAAAAACGCCAGTGGCGATAAAAATAGATTTAACAACCCCACTGCGGAAAGCATTGCATTTCTTTTCATTACTTTAAAAAGAAATATTTCGCGGCGGCAAATCTATCAATGAAAAAAAAGGAAACTCTAGGTTTTTTTGTCACGTTTAAATCCCTTAAAATGTCACGTTTACGTCGCAGTATCTTAAACTTAAGGAAGAAATTTCCTTCATATATTGCGATTGATATATCAGACGTCTACCACTTCTATTTATGTTTCTGTAATTGGGTAAAGATTGTTTAAATAATGCGTTTTATTTTGAAAATATATAATCAAATTCTTATTTTACTTCTATTGATTTGCCGTCTCTAAATATTTATTTTTTATCTTAATAAATGAAAGAGTATATTATTTCTTTAGTGGGATAATTAAAGAAGTACTTCTTCAAATAATAAAAAGTAAAAGTGTCCCGATATTATCATTTGTGTATTATTTAAGTGTCTACCAGGCATTTTAACTATAACATACGGTATGTTGGAAAATTAGTTTTATACGTTAATGAATTTTCATTACAGAATAACGTAATCGTATCGTCAAAGTTATAACCGTAGAAACGAACGATGGTCAATTTACTTTACCATTTCGAAGAACTACGGCACGCCGAATTTTAAAGCGTAGGGTGAGTCAGATTCTGTATCGTAGTACCTATTACATAATTTGTATGTTGTACGTATCCATTCGCAAACATTAAATCATATTTTAAGAACTTTAGCATACATAATTTTTTTATATTCTTTTCTGACTTTGATACATTTAAGCAATTTCACAGACCGTTACTACGGCTAATAACACTATTTTTTTACAATAGTTATCAGACACACTGCTTTTCAAAAGGCTTTATGTGAAATCTCGTAAATCGCGTTAATGTATCTCATAATCGGGCTGCAGACAGAATCGCCAGCTGTAAGCTACAACATGATCCTTTCTCGTGCAACAACGAAGAATGGATTCGCGAGCCCTTTGGCGGCGCGCAGGAGTGCGCGAGCGGGGTTGGCTGGCAGAGGGGGGGGGGCGTCAAGCAGAAGCGAGTTAATTTCAGACCGCTCCCGGGGAGCCCCAGGAGGGAGTGCTCTGATTTATTCGGGTGGGGGCGATCCGTCGCTACGCTGGGGAACCTCCCCCCCCGCCCCCCTCTGCCCCCTCGCTTCGCCCGCCCTCCCCGTCGGTGTGGAGGAAGAAGAAACTACGGCGCGCCCTCCGCAGTTGGATTTCGGCCACCCGCCCCAACACGCATCCCCGCCCGCGCGACCCCTCCCCCTGCCTGCGGCGAGGCGTGCACCCGATAGTTTCACTTCCGCGGGCTGCAGAGGGCACTTCTCTCTACGACAACGGCCGTGGATATTGCTCCGATTGGCCTCTCACAAGTTTCCTGCGAGCCTCATATTAAATGTTACTGTATGTGATAGGATTATACGCCTTTCCCACTAGTGCAGCACGCTCATAGCGTAGGATTCGCTTTGGGCGGAATTCTGAATATTGGTATTCATGAATAAATAGAATTCAATTTCAACTACGATTTCAAAGCCTCTGATTTCCCTTAATAGACTCCATAAATTTATCTTTGTACAAGATTTAATATCTGTGAATTATATGAAGTTCAAATAAACTTCACAGTTCAATAATTTTAGACAAGTCATTAGTATATACTACAAATATCAAATTACAAAATAATTTGTAAAATTTTACAGTAATGTATAAAATCTCGATTGATAAACCAATAATGAAAGTGGACAAGTTATTCGTTTATCCACCGTATTCATGCTCACGAGAAAAAAAGAAATTATTTTAAATGTCAAACAGTAACCGTATACAGTTAAAAATTACACAATATTTCAAGACGGGGACGATGAATGACTATGAAGACAGTCTGAAGAAGAAAGTAATTAGAATTGCTGTAGTTCTAATGTAGACGAGGCAAAGTTGAATGAGGAATTGTATTGAAGAGAAGCGCAACGTAGTAGGGTATCAATGATCGTATAACTTTAATATTATAAAATTTAAATTAGTGACTTGACACAGTTGTATTGACAGATTAATTACACAGATGTATAGACACGGATTGTATTATTGACACAGATGTATCGACAGATTAATTCTCATGAGAGGTTTAGGTAATCAATATATAATTCGTTAGGCAGTTTATACAGCAATAAATACAATGGATATACTCTCAAAACGGTTGAAAGACGAGTAGCCACTAGATCTATTGTAGAAATAGTTGACGTCTTTGGCTCAGTCGAGTATTTTGATCGCGAGTCCAAATTGAACGTGACTTACTGAAGTCACACAACCACCGACCAAATGACAACCAAACAATCGCACAGGCACGCGTAATCTGAGGGGCGCGCCGGTTGGGGCGATCGCGAGCGGCCGCTGCGACGGCAGGCGACGCCCTCGTGATGGAGATCAATGTCCGGCCAGCGGAGCGTCGCTAATCGCGCCCGCGGCGCCTCCCCGCGCGGCGCCGTCGGCAGGGCGCGCCACGACGCCTCTCGCGCCGATGATCCGGCAACGCCGCTCCGCTTCACCCGAAACGCAATTAATCCACGGATTTCTGGAAACAATTAAAGTATATCAAAGCGTCTCCTGCCTAATGAAATTCTACGTTTGATTGCGAGCGCGACAAGAGCACAACACTGCTCGCGGAGGCGTCGAGGTGACGCAGCGCGGCGCGGGGCGGGGCGCGGCGGGGCGTGGAGCAGCGCAGTTCGTTTGCGAATTTTATACACGGAATGTTCTTTTGATCTCGTCCGGTATGTTTGCGTTTCAAAGACTCGCGATGGGTTTTGTCTTGTTTTGAAGGTTACTTCTGAATTTTTACGTTTCAACAAGCGAGCGCCGCGTTCCCTCGTGATGCGAAATGGAACATCGGATGCCGAGTGGGCGCGTGCCCTCGGAGACGCCAGGGGAGAGCACGGAACGTGCATTAAAAAAAAGAAGAGGGCGGCGCGAGCGTGGGCGCGTAGCTTCGGCGCGGGAACCGCGCTGTTGCTGCTTCGACTGTCCTTTGTCAACGGTTCCGGCTTACCTGCTGACGAGGAATTTTTCAGCTGGTGTCCCGCGACAAGGGAAAACATATTTCCCGGAATTTTCTAAAAATATTTTCCGAATGGTTTCGAGAAATATTTTGTTTTGGGAAGAAACACAGATAATTTGTATGATGTAGTTCAGTTCTAAATGAATGCAGTAGTTGAAGAATTCTAGATAGATTTATGTGAGGTAACACTGAAAGACTCATTTTGACAGATGACATTTTGACAGTTGCAGTTTCAAAACAAAATATGTGCACAGTCCAAACTCCACATTGAACTAACCGAAAGAAAAAATGATGGAATATAAAATTAGTAATAGAGAAGCCTATTAGAGCGTGTTAAACTTTAGTTTTAGCGGGAATGACGGATTAACCATGCAAGATTCTTTTCTGGAGCTGAAGCTGATGCAAATGCGACGTTTGCTCTTCGTGGGCAGAGACTGCTCCGCCTGTCTGTTCCCACCTCTCACTCTCACTCTCTCACTCTCTTTCTCCTCCGCGCCGCGCGGGAGGCCGTCCGCCCACTCTAATCTCCGCTTTTAAACCGGCCGCCCGCGGCGACACAACAAAGCGCATCCATCGGCACCCTTCGCCCACCCTCGCCCGCCCGCCCCGCCCCGCACACGCAGCGTCTGCCGCTGGAGGTCCTCACGACAAACTCAGACAACAGCCTCAGATGCATACGCTCACTGCCGCCCGCCGCCAGCCCGTAACACGCGTGCCCTTCTAAGGCCCTCCCCTGGCCTCTGCGCCCCGCCCGTTCCCTAAGCCATTCCTTCCATGCGCCGGTCCTCAAAAGACCCCTCCTCCACGTCTATACGTCATCATGCCAACCTCCTCTTGCTTCGGCGTCCTCACCTCCTCTCCCTCTTAAGACTGCCGGTCCTCCCACGCCCGCCATCACGCACTTGTTATCCACCTATCCTCATGCCCGCCGTTTTCGGTAAAGCTGATAATTTTTGTTCTTGTACATAGTAAGTTACTTTATTCCACATGTTCTGTATTCAGAATAGGTTTGGTTGGTACTTGGTACCTAGAAATTGGTTTATGCCAAACGGCCATCGGATTTTCAGACCGTGAACACCACTAGCTACTAAACTATGGAAAAGAATTTTACTAAATTTATATACCAAATCGATCTGGCTCCTTAAATTTCGGAAGGATATTTTGGTACCTGGAGTTACTTTGCATGAACTCGCAATTATATTTTTTTTCTGAAAAACGTATCCAAATTTTCTCATTATTTTTTTTTTCATAGATAGAGCGAAGTACGCATAAAAATGGTGGTTGTATATTGTATCATCTCGCTTTCAAAGACGCAACGCAACGAGTTACATTCCCAAACGAGGCAAATTGTAACTGTACGCTTTCTTTACGAATCTCCCAGTATTCGCTGCGAGTGACGATGCGAAAGCCCACCCTAAGGTTATGAACACCAGAATATTCGGTGAAGGGATGTCTTCGTGCTAACCACACGACCCGCCGCTGGTCGGCCAAGGCCCGTAGCGGGCTGTCGAGTGAGACGTCAGGACAACCACCCACCCACGCACCCACGCACCCACGCACACACACACACACACACACACACATACATACACACATACACAGAAGTCCTGTTGATGCCAAAAGTCAACATTCAAATTGAAATGAAGTCCAGTCAGAATGCTTTACTTCTCTTGTAAAACAAACAAAAACCGACACTTTTCCCCCTAAACGAACTACAAAACCAACAAAAAACAGCTACAACCCATAAACAAGGCAAGGCTTGATTGCTCCAACTCCTCTTCGCCCGGCGTCTGGCACGGGCGCTGGTCAGAAAGGTGGGCAGGGTCAATGTCCCTGGTGATGCGACGGCGATCGGTGGGGGCGGCGTCTCTGCTGGCCCTGTCACAGGCGCGTCTGGCGAAAGACGTTCCCAGATTGGCGTGTCTCAGCGCCTTCTCGCTACAGGCGCGGGCCTCGTTTCGAGCGCGTTTCGAGGGTGCGTTTGGGTTACGCGATGGCACAGCCAGCAGGTGCGCGACGTCCCGTCACGGGTAGCAGCGACTGGGAAGTCTGCGCCTCGAAGGTTGCGCCGAAGGCGTGTTAGGATGACGTGGTGGCACGGGCGTCGCTGCGCTCCACTCGACTGTCTTTGTGCCGGACTCCACTTATTAACATAACATGTGCATTTACTACACATAGGAATAACATTTATCCACTTGTGCATTACCAACACCCTAGTTTCATATCGAAAAGTCGTCTTTTTTTGCTGCAGAATTACCATAATTTGTCTTTAGAAGATAGTAAAATACACCTGGATGTCAGGAGGATTGTCTGTTTTGCGAAGCCCCACAGCACCACGCGTGTGTTCGACACTCTTCGGAAATTTTTCACCGTGCGATGACTCAACGGGGCTCTGGAGATCAGCCAATTGCCCGATCAGCCAATGGCCCGAATTTTGTGAGTAAGGATACAATGTGGATGGAAGGATGGCGCCTCGTCTGCGGCACATTATTTTGCGATTCTCCTCCTTGTGGTGGCAAGTTATTAGAGTAACCACGGAAACTGCCGATAAGAGGTGTCGAACCACATGCTCACCGATATTCAAATCAGTAGGCAATGTCTCTTACCCACAGAGAATCGAACTCACAATCTTCCAGCCACCGAAGCCCATAATGTGAAATGTATAAAATCCATCCTTAATGACAAGAATAAAAACAATAAAAACAAGGACTATAGAAGCATAAAAAATAGGTACGTGAAATGTTACCAAAGTTAACCAAACATTGTTTACACATACGTTGAAAAAAAGACTCACCGTGCGTCACTTTTTGACGTAGTTTGTTTACCTCTCTTCCGATCATTCAATATTTAAAGTCTATACGACAAGTGAGTTTGCGACGGGGTTTGATGTGAAATGGCTATTGCTCTTTCCCTCCTTTCTTCATGTGACTAAAAGTGTTTATTTTACAGAACAAAATAAATCTGCCGATATAAAAGAAAATCAAAATGCTTTAATTCAACAGTCATATGTCAGGCTTATAATAGTTTTTCGGTCATGTTAGAATCAAACCTCCCCTCCTTACTGTGGAATATTATTGCGCAAACGAGCTATATTTGTTTTGAGGGGTGGCAAACGATTAAAAATGCATGGGATGCTAAACGCAAATAAAGCATTACACTCTTGCCAGGTTTAATTGAACCTTATTTCATGTAAATATTTGCTACTTAACTCACGTCATTAGATACATCCTATACAATACTCTGCCATTTATTATTGGTTTATCCCTCCATTGTGTGATTGTTTGAAGAGGTTGCAAAATGGGCTATTTAACAATCCTTCTCTCTTAATGTTATGTAATGTAGTTAAGTAGTGTTCTTGATCAAAATTTGTGATATGTCGACAACAACTAAATTCGAGTGCCGAGGGGAGTGACTATCAGTGACAGTTTATCAGTCATTGTCTCTCTCTCTCTGCTTCTTTTATTATAATAATATCAAATTAGATTGTACAGTTATAAAGAAACGAAAATTAATTACAGAAATATTTTACAAACATTTACTTAACATGAAATCACTATGCAGTGTGTACGCTGATAAAACATTAAACATATTCTAGGCAACTATTCAATTCACATTGTGATCAAAGGAACACTAGCACAATGATGTATTATTATAGTTTCCTAATTTGTTAAGTTAACCTAAATTCAAACGATCTTAAACTCTCTTCATTTTTATTTCATCTATCCTAAAATTCAGGGCATTTATATTCCACGAGCCTTTTGAAGTTACATTCTATGAGCATATAAAATATTAAATGCCATTTAACTTTCGTTACATTGTACTACCCTATTTGTCGAAGAGAATGCGAATGTGTTTTGAATTATAATTAGTTCATGGATAACAAATGATGTGTCACGTCTTATATCGTACATGGATCATAATTACGGTATGGACATAATTACGGTATGATGGTAAATATTAAATCTTTTGTAATATTAATTACCATTATGATGTGATTGTTTGTATTCTATTTTGAATATCACGAAAAGTTTATTGTATTGTTGAACATGTTTGAGATTGAGCTGTGTTCTGTTCACAGAAGTTTGTCACGTGTTAATCCTGTGAACGAAGTAAACTGACTGAAAGAATTGTATCCCCTACTTCACCCTTGTCCGTCCCGCACCGGTCCTCCCCTCCCGAACGCGCACCCGCCCCCCCCCACTCCGCCCCGCCCCGTCGCCGCCCATCCAGCCAGCGCCGTCCCGCCCCGCCCCGCCCGACCGCAAGCTTCGTGACAACTCCCGTCCGTCGCAGCGGTAGCCCGACCGACCGCCGGCCAACTTACCCCGCTCCAACTGCTGTCTCGCGCGCAACTTAATGCGAATCTCCGGTTCCCCATCGGCCTCCTTCCTCCGCCCATTAACCTTCTTGATTAATTCCACGAATCCGAGGGCGATGCAACTGTCCGGGAAACTGCTCGTCCCCCTCAGCTTCCGGCGCAACTTCGCAAAACACTGGTTTACTCTCTCCCAACATACACCAAGGATTTATTTTATTTCGAGTTCTATTTTTTTTTCAAGCGGTCAAGGTAGGCTTGGAAGCACGGAAAACACAAAATGTCCATTTAGAAAACAACAACTTGGCCTCCATACACACAAAAGTTTCGCTCGGCGGCTGCTAGAGGGACGCGGAGGGCGAAATCCCAGCAGGAGGGCGGCCGGTGGGAGCGGGACGCAACTTTAGGACAGCGTGCCCGTGAAGGGGTGCACAGGGGGCATTATGCAACCCCCATGGCCACAAACAGGCGCCCACAAACGACGCGCTACTACTCTTGTGAATAAAATCGAACGAAAAAAAATGTTCGTTTTATTTCAGAGATGCAATCATTTGCAAATCGACATGATGAATTGTTTTATTTGAAAAAATATTGCAAGTCATTTCAATTTGAAACTTTTTAATTTTTACCTTTTTATTTTTTCATGTTACGACACCCTGGAACTCGGAGTTAGAATAGTATATGATTTAAAACAAAAATAAAATTTGGAGAACATTTACTATATTTTATAAATAGGAGTGCAACCCGGTGGTTGCTGCATACCTTTTGCTACTACATCTAATGAAAAATATGTTAACTTAATTTGTTTGTAATTACCTTTTAAAGAAAGTTGAATTCACAATGTGGTTGATCAATCTTTTCTTATTATCTGAAGTACTATTTGAAAAAGTTAGTTCGTGTAAGACAGGATGTTTGCCTAACAATGCTTGTATTCAATATAATGCATTGAAGATTATAGATCTACATTTTGTATGTTTAAGTCTATTTGGGCGTGAAAAACCATCTTCTGATTTTAACTACGATAAAATTATATATTTGTATTATTGGTATTAAATTGATCAAAATCAATAAAATACGTTACATTTATATCAACAACTCAATCATGCTTTTAGATAAGACAAAAGTTTAGTGTTTTTATATGTTCTGTTTGTCGCTTTATTTGTAACTGGAAAAATATCTGATTTTATAGAAACGAGTTATATTCCAAGTGTACTAATGATACGTTGTCGTTGTTTTAATTAGCTGTCGTCGTCGATATGTTGTAGCTTTCAGTAAACTGTAAGCGTAGTACAGGGAAATGTAGACTGTAAATTGAAAATGAAATACCTATTAAAATCAGATCCTGGCTTCGTAATTCAAGAAATTATCCTCAGGGGTCTATTTTCTAACATCATAAATGCAATATTTAGATAATCCAGAAGACGTTTATGAACAAGAAATTAGGGGGTTGTAGGATTTATTTTCATGGTAAGTACTTTCATTCCAGTGATATGAGAAAATGGAGTTAGTACAATTTCTATTGCATTTGTTATTTCATTAATTTTTTTTTTTGTTTTTAAGAATTAAATCCCAAACTTCACGAACATTTCCATACCTTCAGGTGTTTGTACGCGGTACAGAGGTAGAATGGAGGCAGTCCCGCGTGGGGCTCCAACAAGCTGGTCAGTTCTCGCCCGTAAGTAGGAGATAGTATTTGGCCCGAGAGGTCGGTCTTTGGCGCCGGGCCGGTGGGACGCGGAGCTTATTGTGGCAGTGGGGGAAAGCATTGCTGTGTCCCCTTCTCCCATCGCGCTTTGGCTAATGGAGCGTTAGATGGTTTTACAAGATAAGTAAACGAAATTAGAAACATTCGTATACAGCTTGAAGCTGTAACTGAAAAAATTATATTAAATTCAATTCATTATCTCATTATAGCACATTATGGTACGATATATTATTCATGACGAAAAGTTGTTATTTTGACTTAAGTAAATGAAACTTAATCTTTATTGATCATGCATCATATATCATACATTGATCAATATGTATTGATAGTTGATTCAGAAAACTGCTAATGTACTTGGCAGCACATGAAAAGCGTTAATAAAATAATACTGTTATCTTATTTCTGTATGTGGTAAATCGTGTCTGTGTGTCCACCAACGTCCGCGATCTTACCGTGCTAATAGATGAAGTATTTCCAAGCACATCGCCGTTAGAGTGCGCCAGCGAGGAGTGACCGTTAGGACATGAAGAAGCAGCCCAACACCAGGCCCTAAAGGCAGCAGTGGGAATAGCTTCGGCCTCGTGTGGTTCTCGTGTGTTGTTTTAAATACTGCGCGGGCTGACATATGCTGAAAATGAACCTTATATACATAATTTGTGTCGTTATTACACACTCTTAGTGAAACTTTCCGTAATTCCAATTACTAATGCGAGCAGAAATTGAAAGAGAACTACGCAGTCTCCGGAGAGGTGTCACTAGTTTTGTTAGGTACTCTGATACTCAAGCAAAAATCCAAAAATCAGCGAAATTGAATGGTTACCGGAATGAAAACGTGGTAGAGGAAGAAGAACATGGGAAAAGGAGCTATAAAGGGCTTTGAAAGAACGAGATATTCAAGAGGAAGATTGGAAAAAATCTAAGGACGTGGCGACTGGGATGTGAGAAGCAGCGTCAGTCGTAAAGACTCTCGCTAAACCTATTTCAACTACTTCTATGAAAGAGATTCAATTATTAATGAAATATTCAAATATTTAATTGTGTAATTCCACGTACTCTCACACAGTGTGAACAGATTCAATTCTTAATCAGTACGCCACAGCCTATGACACTGCTGTCGTCATGCGACATCAAGGCTCCAAGGAAAAGGTCTCTCATGAGTTGCGTCCTGGAACAGCGACTTTTTCGATACCCTTTGTACGCAAAATAACTGTGTTGCTGTAAATTCTTAAATACTAGACTATGTTATTGAAGTATTCCTGAAAACTGTTTTATCAAAATATTTAATTTATAGTTGTGTTATACGATAGTATTTCCTTAGTCCCTCTTAATCAATGTCCAATTTCCACTTTTTGGAAAACAATTTGTTTATGTTTAGAAGAAACTTTGTTACTGAAGCTTCCAAGTATTTAAAGGAAAGAGCTATATGTAGTAATTGCTGCATGTAACATACATTATAGTGAGTGAGTTTGATTCCGGGGAAAAAATGTTTATACCATTAGTCTCTTACGTGCGTACGTAGGTTTGTGAGTTTCCCCCCTCTAGATATCTCCCCATCCGGAGCAGATCCAAGCTCTCGACTGATCTTCCGACATGTGTGGAAGAGTAGTGCATGTGAGAATGATGCGAGTTGTGTGTGTGTAGAAAGAAAGAGACAAAGATAAGAAAGGAATGATAAATGGAAAGACTGTGATGTAGCGGCTGAGCTATCCCACCCAGTGAAAATTATATTAGACTGACACACAATTTAATTTCTCTTTTTTTCGGAGAAGTTTATTTCACAAACAATCTAATAAGGCGTGCCACAGCTAAGTACTGTGTCATCTTTGCAATTCTATATTATCGGAATTGCATTCAGTGTGATTCAAAATAAATTTTACAAACCACTATGGTCTGTGAAAAATTTGAAAGATTAATTATTATTGAAAATGTGAAGGGAAATCTCTTACGAAGTTACGCACGCGAGGTTTTGGACACTGCGAATCTGATTGGTAAGCAACTCATCCTGTTCAATTGTTGGCCAGGTACACTAAGTGTCAAGTGGCGTCATTGCATGCCCAGCGGCCATGACGTCTCTTAAGCCAAATCCTCTAAGCAATCTACAATTGTGTTGCGTGATGTAAATGGTCAGAAAGAAAGACTATGCATAGCATGACGTTGTCAAACAATACCTTATACAAAATATTCGAAAACGGTTATTTATAAAATCGTACATAGAGAAACATGCTATAAAATATTTCTAATTTGTCATTAACTTTAAATTTGGATGCAATGTATTGAGTGTAATTTATATCTAAGAGCTGAGTAAGAGCAGATTGGAGTGAACGAGCAGTAAGAACAACAAAACATTAATGTGAACTACATTTAAAATAAAATTGCAAAGTATTCAGATATAAAATACTTACAGAAAGACAAATATAGAATAATTAGCGGTAGCCATTGTAATGTCAATAATGGGCACTTATTGTAAAGATTGAGACCATTAATGTTAAGTGTAATTTAAATGCCATTGTTTGAACCATTAAGATAATAAACAGAACGAATGTAATGTTAAGATACTACTCTACAGAATATGAATATCTCATCTTGAAATCAAGATATTCTAGAAGTAATGAATGCATTTATATCTACACTAAATGCCCATATTACTTTATTAACTTCCTAATTAAAACAATATTTCCCATGTAACAGCCTGCAGAAATGAAGAAACAATAAATAGGTATTTATAGTATATGGACCAAGTTGGACTCTTTTCCCAATTCCTCCGGGGCGACGAAGGCAACTCAAAATGCGAGCTAAACGGAAGCGGCGGAAAGCCAACTGGCGCAGCAGGGGGAACCCTTGGGCCGGCCCCCGCTGGGGGCGACGCTGGGGGCGGCGGGGGTGGGGGGGTGGGGCGCCCGCGCCGTCGCGCAAAGGCCTGCGGGGGCGGGGCGGCCGGGGGGCGAACCGCGCGGTGGCGCCGGGCGCGGGGGAATATTATATAAAGCTTTTTTCACGGTTCGTTATTCCCGCCGGCGTCCAGCTGAAGAGCGAGCGTGGGAAAGTCGCAGCTGCGCGGCTCCGCTTCGTTTGATAGCGGAGTGGACCGCGGCCAAACAAATGCTCGCGTATAATCGGCGCGGCCGGTGGATTGATGACTGGCCGGGGACGGCGGAGGGGATCTGTTCTTGAATCAAATTTCGTCGCCCCAAAGTCAAAATAAATAGCCAGCGCGATCAAACCCGCTCGCGGCGGCTCACGTCGGAAAACAGGAGGGGGAGCTAATGGCGCAATGGTTGAAACGGAAAATCAACACACGTCAGTGGCAGAGAAAATATACCTTCACTGGCGATCGCTGCAGGTACGAGACACCCGGAGAGCGGTCACTCTTGTTAGTGCTGTCAATTATCGTTTTAGTATACGAAGATATAAAAAGAATAATATCCAATACTGAAAACATAAACAACAAAGAGTTGCGACATTTTATATCAACAATCACTTCAAAAATAAACATGAGTTTTAGAATCCCGTCCCATTTTCTAATAGTTACATTTAGCGTCATTGAATAAAAATTGTCAAGCAGGAAATACCGCAGTATAATAAAATAATGTAGTTATTAAATTTTAAAAAAGTAAAATTAATACGTTTTCTTTTATTTTGAAGATGACCATTAAAAGCTTCCTACACTTCTTCGGTTTTATGAAAAAATATTTATTTTACGCCTTTTACTGCAAATTAAATATAAGAAGCTTGATATTTTACTATAAATTTTTGTAGTGCACTCAATTTCCTTTCTCTTTAGCATATTATATGATCAATTCTATGAATATGACTTTCGTTAAACGTGTATTATAGTTTTTAAGTTCATCCTTCTTCTTCATGTCTTTGATAAAACCGTGTTTAATTAGTTGACAGGCTTTAATATTTCTATTCCTATGCTTTGTAAATTCACGTGAAAGCTAAATTATTGACATATTTTCATAATCTTATTTTCACATTATTAATAATGGAGGAACACTAGTCGATTAATAAAGTTCTTACATCGAACTAACAAAAGATTATCATACCTTAAATATTTAATACTTTTGAAAGTTCTGAGAAACTGTTATGGACAAATTACAATGTTCCGTTTTCGTATCTCGTGAGTACGATGATTATCGTGTCGCAATATTTTACAACTAATTGAAAAGAATTGGAATTTTTTAAAAATTGTCTACAGATTTTTTACATTCAATTGACGGATTAAATGGTACTCATGCGTGCAAACAGTTTTTTTAACTTCATTTTGACAATCACTCGAAGTGTCCTGACTATTGTACTGCTATTTTACATTATTAATGAACTTCGGAAATGAAGTTCACAGATGAAAGTATCGACACTTCTTATTTACTCCACAAATAATACGACTGCAAACTAGTACAACACTGCAGATTATTACTCACTGAATCCATGTACCCCATACGCTACCACTTAGAATTAACTTACATAGTTTAAACTTGATGGTGTGTTGATCGAGGAGCATCTGTCGCCGAATCAAATTTCGCTTGCCTTGCCCCCAAATAAACCAACCACCAGAGGCGGCGCGGCGCGGCGCGGGGGGCGTGCGAAGCCGCACCAGATGCGCGCCACGACGCAAGCAGAAGCGCCGCGACCGCGCCGCGCGGTCGCTTCAAGCGGCCTCTTAATCAACGGCTGTGGCCGCGTCCGCCGCGACGCGTTGATAATGCACACGATTCGCGCCCCCCCCGCCGTTTCGCTCCCGCCTCCGCCCCCCGCAGCAACGCGCCACGGCGCCGGCGTTAAACAGAAACTCCCCCAAACGGAAATTCGCGTCATTAAGTCAGGTGCCCTCACAGATTTGACGGAGCGGTCCCGTCACCGACGGGCCCTGCCCCACCGGTCGCGCCGCGTCGCGCCGCGTCGCGCCGCGCCGCACCGCTAGTGGCGCGCGAAGCAGGCTGCACCGGCCGCGGCCGGAACGGGCCCTGCGCTTCCACGTCATCAGAAAGTCCTCATTCAGAAGTCTCTCATTCAATGCTGGAAAAAGGGTGACGGTATTTTTCACGGAGTTTCTTCAGATATTTGGAAATAATCGGTTCTTAAAGTGATTACAGAGAGAATTGTAAAACTTGATTGTAGAATCTAAATCGGAGACATGACGTACTACTTGGGTTACAAAATTGCCTTTATTTCAATTTTCGTTTTTTAAATACACTCTTGTGTACCAAGATCCGTTAGTTTTAAACCTATAAAAACACTCGTGTTTTTGTCAGCGCATTAAATGAATGAAGTAGGATCAAACAGAATATTTCGTCCTTAGCTTTTAATATGAGGCTGAGGCAATTGTAAATCTTAACTCTTTCACACACCATTTACCCCTTCCCACTATTTCAACCGGAGCGATCATATCGAAAAGGAAATTTGTAGGGTTCAAAGACTGCAGGACGTAGAAATCCTCCGGAGGCATTCCGCAGCCAGCCCAAGGAAGACGGCGTGGCGTGTCCGCGCACTGTCTCCCTTATTTACGCCGATCGTCCCGCTCCGCCGCGTCAGCCCCGCGTACCGCTCCACCCCGCCCCGCTCCGTCCCGCTCCACACTACCTCATCCCGCACCACCACGTCCCTCAGGGCATCGCCCTGCCTCGTTCCACTCTGCCCCGCCCCGCCCCGACCCCGCCTCGCCCCTCTCGCCAGTCCCGCCCACGAGGCGTCGTGGGCGGGCCGCCGGGAAGCCGTCGCGCCCTCCTCCGGACACCCGACGCCAGTCGGCCGCCCAGTCCGTTAAGTGTAATGTAAAACGAGGTCGGCGCGGGGCGGGCGGGGCGCGGGCAGGGCCAATTCCCATCTGCACGGTGGCGATGGGGGGGGAGAACGACGGACCCGATGCGACCCGCGCCCCGGGCTCCCGTGCTGCCGCGCACTTCACATTACAAGCGGAATTTACTGCGCCTCGCCACTAGTTTCTGCATCGTCCTCTGAAGACGCCCGTCCCACGCCCGTCCGCGCCCTCATCCCCGGCCCCCTGGCCCGCGCTCCCCGCCCCACCGCCCCAACGCCCCTTCCCCTACACTCGCTTGCCTTGAGCGCCCTCGGCAGCGCCGCTCAAGCGAAAAGGAGGCGGCAAAAGTACCCGACTGGAAGAAAAATGGAGGCGGCACAGGGCCCGCGACCTGTTAGATAGAGATGACTTCCTCCACGTGCCTATTGGAAGGGGTAAATGTCTTAATCGTAACTAAGCAAGAACGGGAGAATGAACTTTGTGCAAGGAAAAAGGGCAAAAGTTAGATGGGACCAGGAGATCATTCTCTGGTCCAAAGAGGAACCAAAGATAAATAAAACTAGAATGAAAATGCATGTCAATGCCAAGAAGAATACTTAAGTAGTTGCAGTAAAACTAAAATGAGAGATCGGAGTCCAATTACTTCATGCGGTAAATAAATTATACGTGGACAAAAAAATCAATAATATCATTTCTTTTGGAATGTTGTCTGTACCCAGGCACTAAGTTAAAACCTCACGTTTTCCCCCGATCAACCAAGACCCTATAAACTAACCAACCAGGAATCCCCCCCCAAAGGTTTATTTTTACTTTTCTCAAATATTCTCCTGAAAAGCCCTTAGAAACCTTAAATTCTGTAGAAAAATGTCAAATAAATTCCCTGAAATATGTTTTTCTACAACGTTTGTATACAAACTAATTACAAACGTGAAACTACAAAGATTTCCCTTAAAAAATGCGAGCAAAAAATACACATGTTTGTAATATTCTAATTATCTTACAACAAAATATAATGACCATTTCCACTTAATACTTTATTTATCACAACCTTGGGGTAAATCATGTTCCTCACAAATGTTGCCATTCCAAAATATAAATATAAAAATTGGTTACCGTATATGTGTGTGTGTTTGATTTCCACTTACTCTTTCAACGCGGGACAATATCATTTCAACGAAAATTACAATAAATATTACAGTTAGTAAACATTATTAGTTGAAAAAATACCCTGGGACAAGAAAGCTGAGGGTAAGGCACCTTTAGAGGGTACGTTGAGAAGGGAGCGACATTTACAAAATCAGGATGCAACCCGCAACTCACTTACCCAGTCCAATGCGCATTGAGCGGGCGTAGTGGGCGATAGGGCAAAACTGTATAATAGAGATTGTGATAAATAAATACCAGGGAAACCCCGGATATTCACATTAAAAAATATAAGTAAATTACTCATATGTACTACTTTGTCTAAGCAGTGCGATGAATATCAGGTAACCATTGTCGCCTAATTCCAGAATTAGACAATTAATGTTTCGTATCGTAAATTGGTGGAGTAAAATCCGTTGTTCGGAAACGGTTTCAAATCGTTTTAAGACTAAGGCTGAATAAACTTTCCGTTAGCCAACACGAGGTGAATGGCATATGTGAAGTTTACTGAAGTAAAAAAATTACAGATACGTGGTACACAGGAATCAGAATGCAGTGGAAGAGACAAATGTCAATGAAAGACAAGTCGTTTGGGTTGATACTTTCGTTAAAATAGTAATACAATGTACGAAAGGCAGACAAGATTCTGAATTTGGTCCTATGGCACTCTGGTCAGAATTCATTTCATTGCAGATCAGGACTTTGCTGGCTCTGAACATGAACACCGGTGACGGAAGGAGAGAAGGAGAAGGAAGAAGGGAAGGAGAAGAAGGGGAAGGAGAAGAAGGAGGAGAAGGAGAAGAAGAGAAGAAGGAGAAGAAGAATAACGAGGACGAGAAGAGAGGAGGAGCAAGAGGAGGAGGAACTGCAGTGTGTGTGCAGCGATGTGCAGGGTGGTGAGGTGAACAGAGGGGGGTGGAGCAGGACGGCAGGTGCGGGGCGGCGAGAGAGGAGCAAAGAGTGGATGGGGAGGGCCGGGGCGGGGCCGGGGGGGGCGGGCGGCGCCCCCTGGGGCGGCGGGCAGGCGGCGCCGTGGACGCGCGGCGCGCGTATATCCCGGGCGCGCTCGTAACTGACACGCCGCCGCACCGCACGGCTTGACGTAGGGCCGCGCTGCCTGCGCCGGCGCCGGCGCCCGCAGTTTAGGATTAGTCTCCTACATAATACAGACGCTCCGCGCCGCGCGGCGCCGCGGGTCAGGCGAGCGGCGGCCCCGCGCACGCGTCCCCGCGGACGGACGGACGGACGGACGGGCCTGCCCCGTCCCACCCCGCACTGCGGGACCTTCCAGGACCACTGCAGACCCCACGGAGGGTATCGATTATTCTTAGTGCTGCAGAACCAATGCTCGATATTGGCTTCCTACTGATCTTTAGATATGTGCATTTCCAATAGTTCGAGATCGAGCATTTTCTTCATTGTCTATGAAGGCGAAACATAGGTAATGATGAAATGACTATGAAGATCTCACTGAAGAAAAAATTTGAAAATTAATTTTCTTCGTTAATTTATAAACATTTCCAACGTATTCTATTAAGATATTGAACTATAATTGTTATGATAAAATATAATAAAAACTGGTTACCGAAAAACGGTATATTTTGTTTGTTTATTAGCAAAGGATTTATCTGAGATACACAGCTCAAATTTTAAAAATCGTTATAACCATAACAAAATCCTGATTTATTGTAATCAGAATTCATTCAGACGTTTCCTCGAGTTATTGTTTCTCGAACTGTTCAACGAATACACACTTAACTTCTTAAAGTTACTTTTAAACCACAATCTATGAACAAATTACAATCCCTTTAACATCCAAACTTAACAAATGTGCACATTACTAAAAACAATGCATAGCAAATGCAAATAAGTCAATACTTCACTTGGCGAGAATATTTAACCGAGAACACATCACATAGTATTGTACATAGAAATATAATTACTTAACAGGTCGCGCAAATACAAAAATCAAGAAATTATGTATTACATATTTATTTACATTCTTTTGGAGACAGTTTCAGTCAAACCATGTACTACTATATTTTGCTACAAGGTTCAGGATTCAGATTCATTCTTGGAATAATTAAGAAGGAATAATTTTAAGCCAGGCCCTCAAATATTACACAAGTGAAGTATTATAAAACGACGAACAAAAACAAATACCATATCAGTTTTATCATAGGTATGTAAATTATGTTTATTAAACATTGCTTAGTTTTCAGAATCTACTTGATCATTTAATGATTTCTGCTCTTTTGTTATATAAAACATTTCAAAATGCGTCTTTTTATAATTTAGAATTAGAATATTAATTTATCAATCGAATTTATTCCAAATTTTGTCGACATCTCAATACATCTGATGATTGTGCAATACCAAGTGCACATGTATGACTGAACGGCTATTGGATATTCGTTTATTGATGTCACTTCTCTGTTCTTTGAGCTCGTGTTTTAGGTTTAACTGCCACAGTCCATTTTTTCTAAATGAGTATTCTTGTGAATAAGATGTAAATTATCTTCACTACACGTTAGATGACCAATGGGATTATTGTACGAAGTACATTATCAAATTTTAAAATCTTCGATATTAATAATTAATAAAATAATTAATATAAAACGACGCTTTCTGTCTACTTTTTCTTTTTTTCAGATTTCTGAAGAGATATCAATATATTGTAATTACAACTATGACACAAGTTAATGTATATTACTGTCAACATATACTATAATAAGGATTGCAGGATCGCTGTAAATAGTTATGTAAATGCATAGTGCAATGTTTTGTCGTGATCAATTGAAATCGCCTCCATCGTTTATATATACATACAGAGGTGAATCCTCGGGGAGGGAAATGCGAGAATTTCCACTCTCAAAATTTTCCAGTAACTTAATTATAAATAGTCAAAAAACTTTCAAGTAAAAATATTTTCATATTAACATTAAAACGGATAAAATGGTATCATAACAGCGCTGAGTTTGGCTTACGTCATTGTACATAATCTGTAATACGACATACTTGACCAAAACATTTTGAATAAAACAACTGTCCCTCTCTGAATATGTCCCTGGATCCGACCCTGATACCTATATGTATATAACGTGTCCGTGCGACAAAGATTAGAAAAGGCCGCGACGAAAGGGGCACTTCCTGGCGCCGACGGAGGGGGGCATCTCGGGGCCAGGCCGGAGGGGAGGACCGCAGCTTCCTTCCTGGGCAGCAGCGGCGACGAACACTTCTGCAAAGAACTTGCGCTCAGTTGTCGTAAGGTATTGTATGACAATATGCGACCAGAATCAGAATCTGTATCACAGTTATTGTCCGGCATCAGAAATGGAACAATTTGCAAAAGGGCTATAAGCAGTGAACACTCACCATGGTGTTTTTTATCTCTGTTGACTCTATTGCTTGAAGCATACACCGAGATAATCCACAGTTTGTGTTTTCAGAATTAAATACTAAATTATACCCTCATCAATCTTGGTTGTAATATTTTAATATTATTCATATACATTTTACTTTCTCATCTTGCCAGGAAAATAAAGAAGCCCTGATGATTTGATTCTCGCCATTAAAAATATAAGTAAAAATATTAAATTAGTGCGTTTTATGTTATGAATTCATCGCTAAATGTAATCTGCAATTGAACCAGAAATACCATTTTTCCGCCCAGAAAAAATTACAATGCAACAAATTTCATTACCACATTATATCCAAATAGCAAAATATTTCTCCCACATGAAAACTGCCGGACAATAATTAAAATGTATTGGATGGGGCTGGGTTTTATAGAACATTTTTTCGTTATGATCATTAATTGACAGTCACATGGTGGACTTCCACGACCATTAAAGTAACTCACTACAGGTCGTTCAAATGTAAATGCAAAAGTTTTTATTTTAATCATTTTGAATCAAATCAGCTACCATTACAGAGAAACAATGGATATTTACAGCTTAAACAGGGTAAATCAGGCGCTGCAAGGTTTTATTTTATAATTTTTTTAAGTGACATGTTATCAATAACTAGAAGGGATGTCAGTCTTTCCCCAGGGTCAGCAATTTGTTTCAATAATTAAATCACATATTATTATTCACTAACACGTCTGCTAAAGGTTACAGTTGGCAGGTATATTCGTGAATGCAAAATATTCTAAACTGCATTTTCAGTGATGGAATCTCAAACACGGCTCTAATCACGCAAATATTTAATTGCATGCAAAAGCAAAAGAGATATATAAAATTGAAAAACGTTCGAATGTAACGAAGCATTTTTAATCGCATTCCATGACATGTAATGAAAAATTAGTAGAAGCGATAAGAACACTTGTGGGGCATCCATTTGATAAAATGTATTATTAACAATTCGGAAAAGGTGCACACTGGACTGAATCTGGCGGTGGCAGCGGGCGCAAGCGCTGACAGCCAGTGCCAGAGAGAGGATGACAGGAGAACGGGTCGAGAAAGGCGTGGAGCGAGCGCCAGCGCGGGGGGGGGGGCGGGGATGGCAACCGCCCTATTGATGAATGGCGCTGTCAGGGAGGCGCTGTCATAAGAAAGACTGAGAGGAACCGCAAGGAGGGGAGTGGAGGCGAGGCGAAGGGCGGGTTAGGGGAGGAGGGAGGGGAGGAGGGAAACAAAACCGGAAGGGGGAAGTCGTCGTGGCATTCTCCGAGCACGTGTTGCCTAGGTGTTGCTACTTAGTTTGGGCACTTCCTCAAAATAATTTAAGCGCTCCAGCCCTACCCTCGGTTTCCGCTGGGACATTGTTAGCGGCAATCTTCAATACCTGCGCGTCACAGCCGACGTTACAGCGGCCCGCAACGCGGCCGTCACGCCTCCCCCCCCCAAGCTCACGAGGCAATCGCGCGTTCTTCGTGATGCCCCGCCTCACTTTCACGATTCATCACCATCACCGAGCACAGAACCTGCCT
>BOPP01000005.1:17934076-17947153 GCA_017312745.1 Gryllus bimaculatus | reverse complement strand
AAACATGAATAGTTTTCAAAGTTCATCATACAAATTGTATATCGAATTTAGAGACAATTCAAGAAATCGATTCGCAAGAATTTAGATATTCAGCTAGTATTAATATCGAGCAAGTTAATATGTGGGTTTTTCACAAAAGTCGTCCCGTGTGTCCATAAGGTGAGCCAGCTAAATTTTCAGTTGGCCACTTCCAATTCCATAACATATATTAAGCGCTCCGGGTAAATTTCCAAGGCCTTTTATTTTGAATAATTTTTTTCTGATTATTCGCTTTAAACTGTGCGCTTATTGAAATAGCCGGGCTAAAACGAATACCCTCGGTTTTCGCTGGAGAGACATTGTTAGGGCAATCTTCAAATATCCTGCGCGTCACCGCCGACGTTACAGCGGCCCCTCGGCCGCCCACGCCTCCCCCCCCCAAGCCTCACGAGGCACATCGCCGCTGTTGTTTGATGCCCCGCCTCACTTTCACGATTCATCACCATCAACGAGCACAGAACCCATGCCTTCTACGAATGGCCACTTTAAATCTTCCCATTTACATGATATAGTTAGACATTCACTAGAGTGTAAGGAGCTGCTAAATACACACCATCGCGAAATGGATTTTCCGAAAAGTAGGAGTCACTTGTTCAAGAACAAAAGACCATATAATTGGTACTAGACGGTAAAAAAATTAAAGTATTGTTTCACAAAGGGTTTACGACGTGATGTAAAATTATATTACGTATAACACGTTCTTTAGACAACCAAGCATATAGCAATTTTGCTGATTCCAATTCCCAACGCTGTGATTCAGACAATATTAGTAATGGCGAGTGTTGTCTTCCCCGGGCTCTATCTGCGGCGGTGACAGCTGTAATCGTATCAGTTAGGGCTGCTGCGCGTCGCGTTTGCATGAAACCGCATATGTCGCCGCATGGAAAAACTTAAGTTCGCAGCTCGCCCCTTGACATATAGGAATCTGAGAGTATTCATCGGAAACGCGCAGTATAGAGATAGGCAGTAGAACACGAATCTCAATAATTCACATTTTTTTCAGTCAAAATAAGAACTATTCTCGCGTATCTTTTTGCTTGAGTTCTTGGTAGATTAATGAAAATAAAACTAGGCAACAATCTCACAGAGGTTGATTTAGTACTAGATTTTTACTTCAACTTCTGGGGCGCATTATAGTATTATAGGTATTTTCCAATAACTACTCTAATACAAAACCGCTATCTGGTATAATCATGTTTCATTCTCTGATGTCATCGTATGTCTTCGCCACACACTATATCTGCAACTTTAATTATTCTATTTATCACGTACACTTAATTGCTTTCCTTAACTTATTCACTTAACGGCTCCTGATAGGAATTCACCTGTTCCGTCATCGTCTGCTTGCGTAACAACAAATAGTTTATATAGGTTGAACCAATTGTGAATTAGCTCGTTGGTGGGGTCGCGTCGAAAAGACGGAAGGGAGGCACATGAGGAAGTTCACGGCCAGACATGCTACTCCTCTATTGGCGCAAATTGATCAAAAAAACCAAGGAAATGACCAATTAGAGGAGCTGCTCTCTAGAAATGCATCCAAGTGATTTGCATCCGGCCGGGACTCTGTTGATACTATTCTGGTGCTGAAAAGCACCGATGAGACTGAAGACCTCCCAGTCCCCTTATGCCGATTCAGGCACACACGCCAACAACCCCCGGTTTTATTCCTTCGTGGTCAATCCGCTTAGCCTTCACTTCCCTCGCCCCTTCTCGAAGGCTGCCCCCACTCCACCAACTTTAGCACTGCTGTTGCATTCTCCACTTCCCCTCGCCCCGCCACACCTCCCGCCACCGCCGCCGCCAGTGACAGGTGCGCGAGGAGGCAGGAGGGAGAGGGCGACAGTGAGAGGCGCGCCCCACAGGCCCTTATCAAACAATAATTAACGACACCCCCCACCCCCGCGCACACCGCCCTCGGCGCGAATCCGATCTCAACTTTCCCTCAGCCACCCCTCCCCCTCCCCCCCGGGTCCTTCCCCTCCCCCACCCCCTCCCGCGTTCATGCGAGCGCGGAAACCGCGTTCTAGATGTTACGCCAGCAAAAGGCACTATTACCTTGCGTGGACGCACAGAATGGCTCCCACAAACACATTGTAGGCCCTGGATTTTGACAGACCGCGGCTTTATTTTACGATGTCACATATATTACGGTTCTTGCATTTGGTTTATCATTTTTTTGTAAAGATTAAAGTTAATTAAAACGGAGCGAAGTGGTCATATATTATGAAAAATGTTACTGCATTTCACAGATGACGTTAGGAATATCCTCCTTTGCATTTTCATGCGCGTAGTTTAGAGAATGTGTAGTAGTTCTCTAAAAATGTGATATAGAGAGCGCTGGGGAATAGTACTTTATTACGAGATCTGCCAGCACTTCTCATTTTGACGCGAAGAGAAAACATTCCGGGTTATAAATTCTGAAAAGAGAGAACCCTTAATGAATGTAATATGACAATTACTATATGTGTTTTTTTGCTAACATGCGGGTACTTGATAAATTTGTACATCACAAGAATGACTAATAAATAAATAAGTGAATGTGAATATTTTAAGTCTAAATTAATTAATTCAATAGAATATCATTAAGATTTAAATGTATTTAGCATTAACTCATAAAATATATTACATCAACTTCTGCACCAAACACAACTTTGGATTGAAAGAAAATTCATGAAAATACCCTATAATTTTAACCATTTTCAAATCCCACAAACAGCGTTTCCGTGACAGGGGACGCAAAAGAACGAAAGCAAAATACAGCGAACACCCGAACAATGTCGCTAAATTTAGCAGCAGGTTGCGCGAGTCAAACCTAAATTAACAGCAACAGCCAGCGCAGCATTTCGACCGCACATCGGAACGTCGCGTGTCCTCCGCAGCATGTTTCTTTCAAAGCCGCCGACGCGAGCGCTGCAGTGCCGCTCTGCCCGGATGCCAACGAGGCCGCTGCGAAAACACGCGACAGCGGAGGGGGAGCGGGCCGGAGCGAAACAGACACACGAAAAGGGTGTGCGGGAGTGCATGAGAGAGACAGCGGGACAAAGTGGACATGGTATTTCTTGGCGCATCAATTGCTATGGTCTTCACTCCAGTAAATGTAGTACATGTTTTAATCGTGGGTGCTGGCGCTGTTCTTTCCCCGTTGGAACGACCGGGAGCGGTGGCTCAGAACATGAACTGAACTACTGTCTGGGAGGCCCCAGGTTCGAGTCCCGACGATTTTCGAAACTTAGGTGTCAGCTAGGTAGAACACAGACACTCTATGGCGGAGTGTTTTGGCGGCCGGCTGCTCTGATCGGGAGTTTTCAATAGTTTCTCCGATGAACACCAGGTGAATGCCGGAGCACTACACCAGCAAACGGGCCACGAACCGCGCGCGGTCTTTGCTTCCTCATCTTTGTCCTATCATCACCCCTTACTCTAACATACACTACACTGCCATACATGCCGTGAGATCGGTCGGGAGATTAGAACTTGTCCGTGCTGGAGATGTGCACCGCTGGTGGGAGATACCTGGTGGCGAAAACCCCGCTAGCTGACGGTAGGTCGGCGCCGGTTCTCACCATCGAGCGGAGGAACACTTTCCCCTTTCCGGGGAGAAAAGGATGCACTACTCTTACGCTACAAATGATCTTAGCAACTGACGCGCCCGATATCAATATTCAATCATTCGCAGCTGGAACGTGAGATCTGGCACCTACTGGTTTTCCTCTCGAGGTATCATCCCTCACGAGACACCTCCTCAGCCGGTAGCTGCTCGAAGCTGCTGACTTTTCTCCAGAAACATGTGGTAGTGTTTTTCAGGTGTACGTTTGAGTGTGTAAGGGAAGAATCGAGAAGTTCGGAGAAGGAAATATTGTGCAAGATCCTTGGGCTGTTTGCTAGGCTTCTGCTCCAGCTGCGATCTGGCATGGGGGAGAGAACACGGTAAACTCACCAACTGAGCCACTGACCACAAGTTTTATTCGATCTCCCTATTTAGTGAGTGTCGAAAATCGATAACCAACGTGACTCGAACTTCAGGACTTACTGGCCAGAGATATTTTGGGCAACGGTTGTAGACTCTCAGCAATCCCACCTGATGTAACATCCCAGCTGTTGTAATGGAATTAATAGGTTTTGTTAGATGAACGTAAAAAGCCGTATGGAAGTGAACTTGATGTACCGCAATGAAGCTGGTTGTAGATTCGGCAGCGAAGTTTTCACGATGAGGACTGGTGCTACAAAGTGCAGATGACCATGATGTGAATGAAATATTAGGTAGCAGGGATGCAGGAATTCATCGATGCACTGCTCAACGAGGTTCGTATGGAGATGTGCATATGGAGATATTATCAGTATTCTGCCGTTCACTATAATTTTGGCTTATGTGTGCCCTCTACGTTCACGCCATAAACGGCTCTATATTTATACTATGTATACAAGGTAACCTCTGTAGATTATTTCATATTTCACATCAAATAACCCTAAAAATGTGACAATGGGTAATACTAATTGTAGCATTTTTATATTTACATTTTTATTTTATATTAAGCAACTGAAAAGATTTGTATAAACGTAACACATACGTTTCATCACACAGATTTGCACGTCTTTGAAGCTCTACAGGGGATGCAAAGACGATGTAATAACTGATGTAATACGAAACGTTATTGATTGTTTGATTGTTTATTGATGCTGGGTACGTCAACTACTAGGTAATTAGTCCCGTAAGTGAAATGCATTTTTTTTTTGCTCGGGAGGTAGCGGTGATCTTTCCCCCTCTGTATGGCAGTATCTAGCACCGACCTAACGTCGGCTAGCGGGGTTTTCTCAGCCGGGTACTACCGCAGCCAGGACAAGCTCTTAGCTCCCGACTGGTCTCCCGGCATGTGTACTGTTGTTGTGCGTGTTAGCGCAAGTGTGTGAGTGTAAAGGGGCGCAGAAGGAACAGGAAGGTGAGATCGCACGTGGTCCGTGGCCCGTTTATTAGGGTACAGCTTCGGAATTCGTTACAGAAATAATATGGTTTACATGATGTCAACCTTTAGCTGCCAACTTCAGTGGCTGTCTGGAAGAGAATTCAGGCAGCTCGATGGTTTCCTGTTGTTTTTATACCAGGCGACTGACCGAACAGAACCTGAATAACACTACGCTACCACACATCTCGAGAGACTAATTGTCCCGGCAGGCCCGGTGTACCGCTAAGGGACTCGCGAGACCAGAAGGAGAGAGCCTCTCAAGCCGACAGTCAGCGTCGGATCTCATGTTCCAGTGGAACAAGAACATCACCATATCTTGCGTTACAATACGCACTACACTTACGGAACTAATGTGCTTAGATGATGTCGTGCCAGGGGACACTAATAGCTACGCAAAATCTTTAAAAACTAATTCAAAATTACAAACATTTAGAGTAAGTTTTCAAAATTCATAGAAAAGTATTAGATGATTACTTGAAAAAGATACTTGTGTAAAAAATTCCAAAATGCCTATTTTCGAAGTGACAAATAAACGAAACATAATGAACGAACATTATTATCTACATAATGATACAAAATGAAACTAAAGATTAAATATGAATCGAATACTTTTAAGAAATTTAAATAATAGTTGTTTACATTGAAATCTATATTTAATTTTGAAACATTTCGGCATGGCATATAACATAATTAGCAGGGAGAGTACTTTTCTTAAAAATATTTTTTTAAATTAGATAATTCACGCCCTTTAATATACTTGTCTTAGCTGTTGATTTTAGACAGGGAACATTACTCAGCAGAAGGCCAAGACTGCAGACATCGCGAAGGCAGAAAAAAACAAAACCGCTGAGTGTCTCCCGAAGAGACGTTTCCGCCGCATAAATCCCAGCGAGTGGCCTTCGTCACCCAGCGATTTATTCGCCTTCGCGGGCCGCCGCCCCCAAAACCGCCCGCCCGCTTTGGCAAGCGGCGGGGGCGGGCGCCGGCGCTGCGAGGCTCGCTGGGCCGCGGGAAGCGGGGCTGGGCCGGCGCCGCATCCGATGTTACGCACACGAGGAAAAGTTTCTCTCAGAAGTAGTGCTCCAATATGAACGCAGAAATTTAATGCGTGATCTGGGCAGTCTGGGAGACGCCGCGTCGAAGGCTGTGTTGCCGACGTTTCGACCACCCTGTCGTGGTGTTCCTCAGGGCTGGTGTGAAAGGCCACGACAGGATGGTCGAAACGTCGGCAACACAGCCTTCGACGCGGCGTCACCCGGACAGCCCAGATCACGCATATGACTCTAGCCTACAACTTCGCAGAAATTTAATGGATCCAGAAACAGTTGCATGTCACAAGCGAGTGACCTCGATCACCTTGTGCTGACGACAGACACACAGTAACTGAATCAGGGTCCTATAACTCCTATTTAACGTAGTGCAGACCATTACGGTGGCGCGCTCTGCTGCATCACCTTCTTACTGGAACTAAAACACGAACTGTTGCCAACGATACTTTGAACGTGCGTGGCTGCTGGGTGAGTTCGCGGGTCACAAACAGGACCATAATGTTACCAAAAATAACGTCTATGTTCTTAAAATATTGGTTTTGAATAATTGAACATTTAGAAGACACTTTTCGTATTTCTCACAAAGTAGCCAATTTGTTTGTGGGAAAGTTGGCGTGCCTAACCTGCAGCTGCACCCGGCGACACTACCGCCTCCTATAATAACACCCGCGAGCATTGCCCCCGGTTTTGATGGAGAGTTGCAGGGCCCTCAGCTGAACTCCCTAAACATGAACGCTGGGCTTAAATAATATTGCTTACGTCACAGTGAAGATCGTTCACGTCACAGTCTAGATAGTGTGGCAGGAGTCGTCGCTGGAATTCAAAGGTTAGGGATCATAGGTCGGGAGGTGGCTTAGTCATGGTCCTACTCGCAGGATGTCTCTCTTATCGCATGTCTGCACTACTTCTTTCATCATGGAGATGAGTGGTCAAGTTAGAGGTAGTTTAATCAGTCTGGCCCACGTGACTCTGTCGCATGTAACGCCGATTCACGTGTTCGTTGAACAGTGCCTAAGGTTGCGCGCATTACCAACTACTTAACGTTTCATTCTATTGAACTATTAGATATTTTTCTAAATGAAAATATTAAATTATCAATTAATATAAACGATGTTTACTCATTTAAAAAGTCACGTATAATTTTTAAATTCTGCAACTGAAAAAAAATATTTTCTCTATTATATTTCTATTTAATATTAATGAAAAACTATTTTTGTGTTAGATAAAGGCAGATATATCTTCGTATCAATATATAGATTATATAGTTTATATTTCTTAAATTTAAATTAATACACATATTTCCAAACTTATCGATTTGGGGGAGAATACTCCAGAGTTTTGTTTTACCAAAATGAAATAATAAGTCAAATTCTGTCAAACACAAGTGAAAAAGTGCATCATATTTTGAACACAAAGAGACCGCAAACATTATAAACAATTTCAGCCAGCCCCGATGATGTTTAAAAAAAAACATTTATATTAATTTATATATGTAAAATATTGTTGTTTTTTATTATAGCTTTTAGGATGTCTCATGTACAGCATTCTAGCTTCCCGTACTGTTGCCCCGGGGTCGATTTACAGTCGTGCTAAAAATATATTTGTTACTTTCTTTTAAAATTAACACACTATCTGGTGCTATGTGGCAAAGAAAAGCTCAGGCAGGCGTATCTTTCTAATTACGGTGAAGGAAATAAGTCAAGTTCGCCATATATCGCTTTTAGACCTGAGGCCGGCACAGTCGGACTATCGACCCAAATGGCTACATACATACATATATTTATTTATTTTTATGGCAATACAAAAATATATTTAGTCAGATATTTCAAAACATGATAATTTTTTATCGATTTTTTAAATTTCTGTTCTAAAATGTAGAGCAATATTATTTTAAAATACGTAAATTTAAATCCTGCAGTATCATTTTCACATCCATTTTGGTTATATAGAGTATCTCAGAATAAATGTTTGTGGATGTACGGGGGTTAAAAATTGTCACTTTTTGACAGTAAACAAATAGTTGGTAATTCATTTAGGATCTAAGAGATTTGCGCTTGTGAAATTTGCCCCGGGTCCTCAGGCGTTTCCTTATGCAGAGCTGATGCAGCTCATCCTGATCTGTAGGTCATGTTCTAATGCAACCAAGGAGATTGCATGTATCTACCGAAAGCCTTTGGAGACGGCGTTGCCTATAGCATTCGTTTTACAGCAGCTTTGAGTATTTCCTCAATGTTTTTGCCAACTTCTCTTCGTGTTTAACGAGACTGCTTCATAAACGTTCTTTCTACGTCATCATTCTGATGCAAGACACTTTCTTCTAATTTTGACACTTACTGATTTTCGTCTCAGTCTTTCTTTTATTGCCACAACTATCCCTTATTCATGTCCACTTTTTCTACTTTCTGTCTCTACGTACGTTTTGCACCCAACTATTAAACTCCGGAAAAACACAATCTGTACGGTGAAGGAGTGATGTTATTCACCATCCAATCATCAGCCGGCTGAAATGCTATCCTCCCAGAAGCGATTCGTAGCGGTATCCCCGGATTGTCCGCCGGCCGCCTCAGAGGGGGCGATCCTGCGTCGCACATTAGGCGCGCCCCCCCTCCCCGGCGCACCAGACTCCCACCCCTCCACGAACCCTCCCACCACGGCATACGACAACCGACCTCGGCGCTGTGGCCCCGCCCCCGCCAGTGCCACGCTCGGCGCCGTGAGGGGATGGCGGGAAGTGGCTCCGCGCGGTCCCCGGAGGCGCCGAAGAAGCTGGCGCCCTCATACCAGGGACGCGTCTCGTTCGACACACGACAAGTCGGAGCCGCGCGAAGCCCCACGCCCAGTTGCCGGGCCGCGCGCCAGGTATCGGCCACCTCGCCCCACCTCGCCCGGATGCCTCCATGCAGCGCGGCGCGGCGCGGCGCGGCCCTCGTGGCCAGGAGCTCTTAATGCTCCTTTATTTATTGGACGGCGCCCGCGGGCCCCGAGGGTCGCCCGGCGCCAGGCCGGGGGCGGCGGCTGAGAATGAGACAGGGCCTCATACGACTGGCCGAAAAGGTGAAATTCGGGTTACGGAACTCTGATTCAGAAAAGAGAAAGGGGCGAAAAAGTTCGTAAATTTCGTTAGCTAAACAGTTTCATTATATTTCCCTAAAATTACTAGTTTCTCCATATTGCAATTGATGTAACGACGTAATTCACGAACACGTCATATTATATATTTTTTTCAAATATGGGACACAAATTGTATCAATGCTGTTTTATTCAACCAGAGGCGGGCAATAGTTATATTTTTATTTGATAATGTTCTTCTTTTCATGCTATCTTATCGTCCCTTTCTTTTTATCAACGTTCTCACTCTTATCACTTACTTCTTAATTTCATTTCTCTTGTTTTCGAAACCTATTCACATAGTTTTGTACACATAAAATATGTTTCTACGTGTCAATAAATTGATCAAGTCATTTAATTTTAAAAGGCCACATCCGCTGCTCGATGTATGCAACTTTGTTGCAGAATGCCTCACCTTAGGAGATGCACCCCCAACAGAAAACCATCCCTGATTAATTTGTACTGACATGAATGTGTCATGTTTTCACGTGCATGACCCTAAATGCATATCCGGAATGAAGCGAAGAGCTTAGCTCACATTCGCAAATACTGGAGTAATTGCATATTTTAAATAACTGATTCAATTCGAAAACTGAAGTCCCTCAACGCATTTAAATCTCTTTCGTGGTACCAAATCCCTCTCTATAAAAAAATTAAATAAAACATTAAAAGTGAATAATTTGTGGTAAAACTTCTTTCACTATGCAATGAAATAATAAATCCTGCAAGATTTCATTGCTCTGGAGTGTTGTTATAACTTATTAAGATTTAGTATCGATTTATTTCCAACTTTAATTTTTATTACTTTACAATTTCTTTTTGTTGTCAAAGTTTATAGTTTCCTATCAATGCTATATTCATCCAAAATTTATATCCTTAGAAAATATATAGCTTTGTTTGTTACGTTTCATGCACGAAAAACTCCGCTCATTCCTCTGAACCTCTTCGCTCACCTACTCCAGGAAACGACCGGAATCTGCACTCCATTACGCTCTGTTGAAGAAAACATAAAATGTTACGACCAATGCAGTGAAGTTTTGCGATTTCTCGTATAGAACACAATGTGTGACAACTCTAAGTATCATACCTAGTCGTAAACATAAAATGAAAGAAGAAACTTGAGAACAACTAAGTGACCTAATTTAATTTATACGAATAAGATTGAGCGCAAAAATACCATGTATGTGAACACAATAGTCGCAGTTGCAGAGACGTCTATTGGAGTCATTTTGCCAAACAAATTCTGATGAACGTATACACTGATGAAAGACAATGGAATGCGTTTCGTGTTCTGTTTCATCAACTGATTTCTTCTCAACAAATGATATCTATATAATCGACGTGCAAAATGTTGTTGGTTCTTTTTAACTTTTTTAGGTTGAATTAGAAACTAGTTCTGTATATTTTTATTTTTCGTTTAGTGTTTCAACTGATATATATTAGAATTGAAATAGTAAGAATTCTTTAGTATTGTTGAGATTTCATATTAAAAGAAGTGCCTAAGTTTATTACCCATGATATACACCAGATATGTCAAGACATTATACCCGTGTGTGTAATAAATCATAATATTTCAGTGAATTTGTAGCTTATTCATAAGTTATAATATGTTTGATCACTTTAGTTTCTTTATAGATATTGGGACCCATTATTTCACAATGCACAACGGCAATATGGAAATGATATTCTGAATTTTATGGGTACCATCAATATCAGAAGTATATCCCACTGCAATGCATATAAAGAATTCATAATTCCTCAGAAACTTATTCAAGTATAAAAAGTCTCTCAAAAAGTAAAAGCTCATAATGAAATAATGAGCTCATAATGAGTTTTGTAGTACGTCTTTAAACAATGTAATTATCAAGAATTTGGTTCCAAAACTGCAGAAAGTATCTAGATTCAAACAAAGCACACAGTAAAAGCTTAGTGGCTAGGAGTGAGTCAATATTTATTGGTGCTGGGCACGTCAATCTATTGTGCCATTTTTGTCATAAGTGTAGAGCATGTTACGAACCGGGAGTTGGCGGTGTAACTTGAAAGTGAGATCCGCCGCAGATCTACACGTCTTCTTGCAAGGGTTCTTTATTATGTGGTGTCGAAATTGTCCCTTGGTCGCAAACTCTAACTCCACGATCTCTGAACCAACAATGCAGCAGAGGTGACTCTGTTGCACTGAATTTCATAGCAAGCGAGGATATACTAGGAAGATAAATGCAGTCTGATGCGTCAAATAGTAACTCTTAATTTTACTACTTTTGAAATATTTGAATTACTGGAAAATTAATTCTAAACAAGTGGAAATTGTGTATCACAGAATAGCATTGCTTGCTCCAGTCTGTATGGCGATAAAGTCTTGGCACCGCGGAGCGTGGAGGGAACTCATCTCCTGCACAAACACATTCCATATCGATGGAAAGCAAATTTGACCTCGGGTGTTCACGAGCGGATCCAACCGTTCATTTAGAGGCCTAGATTTTTTGTTAAATACATACTTATTATATTGTATATTATTTTTATAGTGTATATGTGATGCTATACAATATTTTTTAATACTTACATAATTCTAAAAAAAAGTAAAAATTAAATAAAAGTTTGTCATATAAAAAAGGTAACAAACGTGTTTCTCTAGGCCTTCTCTTTGGCCTATACCCCCATGGCTTGCCCCTGAATCCGTTACTGCGGGTCCTACGTCATCTCACAGGACGTTCCACATGCTTCGTTATTTTTGTTTGCTTTCTGTTCAGTTGCTAAAAAAGGCGAGGCCTCCATTTTTCGCCTGCGTAAGAGTCCTAGAAGTGACGCAGTGACGGCGTGACGCAGAAGCCGACGTGGCCACCTCCGTCAGGCTGCAACCCGCACGGGTTCGAAATTCAAAAAACACTAGCCTATAATTTTGTACTAAATGTGTACCACAATAAAAAAATTGTACTCAACTATAAACAATAAAAAAACATATCTAAAAGTGGGGGTGCTAGCACCCCCACTTCTCATAAATTCAAAATAAACTAGCCTATCATTCTCTACTAATTATGTACTAATAGTGTACCAAAATAAAAAAAAAATTGTACTCGGCTTGTTTTTTTGTTTTTTTTAAATTTCGAACAAGTTGTAGCTTGACGGAGGTGACGTGGCCGCTGGCGCCCCGGTGCAGCGTCGCGTCTCGATATGTGAGTGAGCATAGTAGCGGTGCCTATGACGGCCAGGCGCCTGGCTGCTGACACAGAAGTCCGCGCCGACCACCAAATCCAGCCCCAGGCCGCTTCCGATGAGTCCCCCGTCCGGCCATAAGCCTCCGCCGCCGCCAGCGCACCCCCCTCGCGAGCAGGATGTTCGTCAAGCGGAGAACTGCTACTAAAGGACGCTTTTAGGCTTCCGAGAAGTCTCGTGACACTTTCTCCAGCCGTAACACCCACGGTCTCCCTAATGGAGTCAACTATGGACCTTAGCGCAGTTTTTTTTCTCTCTCCTCGCTAAGGAGTGACTGATCCATCTATTAATACTTAAGATATTAGAACAGTCGAATATTTTGAATATATGCTTTACCAAAGATGGAAGCTTGAGTAGAAAGGGTATTTGGAATATTATTAAAGAACTTTTTAAGATACAAACTTCAATATGTACATTTTCAAGTTCATGGTGTTTTCTTTTCTTTTTTAAAAATAAGTAATTCCTCTCTTATCGTTTTTCTTAAGAAGTTTTGGTCTAGTTTGTAATTTATTAATGTAAAACTGATGCATTGTACATTATAAACGATCATAAGAAAGGGATTATAGAATTTTATGCTTCCTTAATGTATTACCATTAATGTATGCGTTTTTTTTAATTTGCTTTACTAGCGGTGAGCTAGTTTAAATATCTTTCCCCCTCCGTCACTCTCACTCTCTCTCCGTCTGAGCCTCTATTTCTCTCTCTCTCTC
>BOPP01000005.1:17910018-17934027 GCA_017312745.1 Gryllus bimaculatus | reverse complement strand
CTCACTCTCACTGATTGCGTAATTACACAAGCATTATTAGGAGACATTCATCTAGTTTATATTACGTGATTTACGCGGGGTATGCGACTTCAATTTTACAAATGATAGACATTAAATGTCTGACGTGAAAATACCTTCCAAATATTTCCATAGTATATTGCATTACTGGGCGATGTATTTGGTGTGATCATCGTATTGTTATATCACAGTTGCCTTTTAGATAGTTGATACGCATTATAGATTTAGAAATAATTGTAGACCGTATTTTATGTGTATATTCATTTCCAAGCAGTAGCTCTGTTCCAAGGATGTATATTTACCAGGATTGCGAATTGGTCTTAGTATGAAAGGTGAACAAGTAGACTTCAATGTCTATATAATTTTTAAACACAAAGGTTAATATTGGCAACAGTTATTGATGAATAATGAATTGAACATTCTTGAAGTGAGAAGTTATGAATCGTAATTGCAATGTTCCCACACAGTACTGTAACACTTAGAGATTGTTCATATAGTATTTATAATTTTAAAATAAAAGAGATTTTAACATTGGTGACTATTTAAGAAAGTGGCAGTTATGTCATGTTGTTCGATGCATTTAGCCCTAAGAGTTAAAAAAATTGTAGCCGTGTTGAACTTGAACAAAAATTTAGCTACTGTTCACATACAATTAAGGTAATTGAGATTTTACGTTACACAATTGAAATACCACGACGCTCATCCCGATACATTATCAAGGTAACATGTGAGAATGCACAACAAGAGACAATTATATCTTAAAGATTGCAAGTATAAAAACAATATCTTGCATGAAATCATATATTAAGTGTTAAATATGACACCTTACCAGAAACTAACATGTTCCAACAACATATTAAAAGTAAACCTGTAATACAGGAATTCTGCTATGATTTACATAGCTTCACAATATCTTAAAATAATCCATACTGTCGCAATTAATGTTGCATTGTAATTAAATTCAACAAGATGCATCATAAAATGTTTTACGTGAAACACATCCTCTCTCTACCAAATCTGGATACGGAGTGACCGAAATCCCACTCGGAGAGCGGATTTAATTGCAATTAGTATAACAATCAATTAATTTATACAATTAATCGAAGAACTGAAATCGAATATTTTTACATAGATTAAGTGTACCGATTTCTATCCCCGTTATTTTCATTCTATTAATTTTAAAGACGATTAAATTATGAAAGTTTCTCTCTTACTTTTGAAAATAAGTAACGGAATTCCTCATCTGTTAATTCCTCTCCAACTGCAAAACTTTATAGAGACAAACCTATCCGATTAAATACATGTTAGTAAAACTAATATAATGAAAAATCATTCTGCCTGTTTTAATATTTTAGTAATTGTATTACATTCAATATGAAATAAGAAAGACACAGAATAACCTGTTTCCCAAGAATAGTCCTAAACCAAGTACATCGTTAGATTACAATTATTGGTGTTACTGCGACCATTTTCATTTTAAACTGAGTTACAATTGTTTGTCTTGTGAGCACGTGTCAGAGAGTATATGTATGGTACGTGTGTGGAATGAATATTATTTAAATAAGGAATAAACAAATATTATTAATTAAATCGTACCCTACTTCTAAAATAATGCCAATATTGCGAAACAGCGATAGACAGAACATTGAGAATGATTCGCATTATGGTGATAAGTTTTCTTAAAATAAGTAAAATTAATAAACAATAAATTAATTTACAAATAAAAATTAACAGGTTTACGCATTACACATATTATTTAAAAAGAGTGAACATTATTTGATTATTTCGGAACAATTAATTTTTACATATTATTCTAATAAAATAACACGTTGATATTAATCGATTATTAATTAATAATCGGCCATCCCTTGATTCCACCGTCCTTCTCATAGCAGACGCGCCACATTCCCGAAAAAGTGATACATGATTTATTAACTTAATAGAGATAAAAACAGTTTTAGAGATATAAATAATTAGATAATATCTATAGTGATATTTAATGAACTTTGACAAATTCATTAATAATTTAAAGGCAAATTTTTTCTTGTACTTTAGCTCTTAGAAAAGAGCCGAATGAAGAATTTCATTCAAAGTTTGTGAATGATATTACAGTTTTAAAATTCCGATTGGCTGGTTCTGCCTCTGGCTGCGAGCTTCTCTCCCACTGCGCGTAATGGCGCTTCTTGAAGACGTGGGTACTTCCAGTGATGTGGTAAGATTACTCAATCATCTGGTCGCTCTCATTTTACGATTCTGTGAGGCTTAGCAAAGCGTGAATAAGTAACAGTTCTGTACATATTATTCTGACAAACTATACGCAAATTTAAGCCTGCATAAACACTCGATTTTGATGTCAGACATTAGCAGGTTGTATTAATATCTTGCCCGAATAGAGAGGAAAAGGAATAAATTCTATAGAGTGTCGCTGCCTTGGTGTGCTCTGCCTTGTACAGTGTTGCTCAAGACCACTCCACTCCACTCCTCCCCTCGCTTTCTCGCCTGACGCTTACTCGCGTGGCTCTGACCCTGCCCACTACAGCCTCCGCTACCATCATCATTGCTACATTCATCGTTCCTTCGGAGACCCATAAATATGTCCATTGTAGCATTCTCCCGGGAAACTTCCTGAAACAGCTTTTATACCTAAAATTATTGAAAGTATTCAATGGATTGGAACAATTCAATGGACTTAAAACATTTTACAGTGAACTTACGGGCTTTGAGAAATGTTCAAATTATTTTATGAATGTTCTCATATTTGGCGAAGTATTTTCCGAAAACTGGTTTTTACATCTTTTGACTTACGAAAGAAGAGAAAGTTAATTAATTGAGAAAGAAAATAGCGAATTTTTACCATGAAACTTATTTTCGTTGAAATCTAGCAATCGATTTCAGCTGCATTTCATAACTGTCTCTACTCTACGAATACTATTCCATGTATACGTGTGTATACCAGAAAGTAAAAATCCAAAATTAAGATAATTAACTGATTGCTAGGCAATTTAGGATACAGCGTAGAAATATGCAGTTTTGGCACTATAAATATGGTTCCTAAAATTTTAAAAAATCTTTGAATTTTCAAAAATTAATTTCGAGAGACTACGTCAGAAGAGTGCCCTCGGAAGCCAGTCGGCTCGCGTGCTCGCTTTCCACGGCGCGGCCCCGGATTCAATTCCCGGTCGGAGTAAACGTTAACTGTTTTACTTGCAGTGCCCCAGCATCTGTTGCTTCACTCAAAGATCACTTCTCAGTTTGAGAATACCAGGATACGTGCTAACCACACGTGGATGGCTATGTGTTAACCACACGTACCCTTTAACCCATGGTCGTAATTCCAGGAAGCCGCTTGTAGGCCTTACGTCGTAAAGAGCTGTGGTGCCAAAGTATATACACACGTCAGAAGAGTAAAATTGATAAATCTCTAAAAATACTAAGTGTAATGATTACTAAGAAAGAGTACGGACAACATAGTATTAAAGATATTTGTGGGATCGAACTTGATATACATGTGCCATTTATCCCGTGAATTGTTTCCTAATATTTAACTTTATAAATTAGAAAATACGTCGAATCTTTTACAAAATATAACAATTTCATCTTGACTGCAGCTGTAAATTGAGGTTTTTTATGAAATCATCCGAAATCCGGTTCGAAGTTCGCCGGCACACGTAAACTGCTGAGTATCATTTTATTATTAGAAACAAGATGTGAATATGAATCCACTGTTCCCTGCTATTTGTGACACACAATTCCAACGAGTTGCACGTTGTGTCAATGTATTGTCATAAGAATTGTTTCGCTTACTATATTAGTTCACTACTATAATTCTTTAATCTTTTTACGAACGCACTATGGCTTCCGAGACACGTTTCTGTGCGAAAATTAATAACTGTGAATTGTGAAGATTGTATCAAGTGTCAATGTATCTCAGAGATTAAAACTACAAAACCACATATAATACCGAAGACAAATGTACAAAATTAACATACAACATATTTTTTTAACTAAGATGTTGAATTGATACATACCAGCTTAATACCTGCTTTCTTCTATTTATTATCTAATTATCCTTCTACCAATTATCTACTGGAATCTCACAAAATTATTTTTTGATTCTTCTAATCATCTTCTCCACCTTTGCATTTTTCCTCTCCTTCTCCTTCCCCTTCTTCTTCTCATTCTCCCCTCCTCCTCCTTTTTCTACTACTCCCTGACCTCCGCGTTTTCTTTGTTCTTCGTCAGTAAGCTTTTATTTCAAAAATACTATGCATTTTGCGTGCCTCGCGATAGGGAGGCCAACAATCAACAAAGTAGGTGTAAAACAGATAAATTTGGAGAATTTACTTCACATTATGATACCCAAAAAAGTCATTTCTGAAAGTTGAAAAATTGCATTTTGGCCACAGCATTGGGTCACAGAAATCATAGTGAAACGCTGAAAATGTTGCAGCTGGCAAATGACTACTCATGGTTTTATAAGAAAAACCGAATGTGTTTATATTGTTGTAGTCTGACACAGCTTCGTCGTTTCTTCTGCAGATGCATTTGCTAGGAGGACGTACTGTTCAAGACCCAACGGGTGTCTATTTTCAGCATTAGCTACATATGTGGTACGACTTCAAATACAGTCTTTAGCGGCATTGCAGCGGCCAGTCGCTCTGACCGTTTGTTTCTCGCGTTATTTCCGATCATCGCTAGGCGAATGCCGGCGAAAAATCGCAACAAACGGACCACTGATCGAGCGCAATCTTCTCTACTTCTCATTGTTCCCACTTTTCCACTTTCGCGCGCGCACATACACACGCATGCGCACTACATTACCACACATGTGAGGTGACTAACCAGAAGCTTAGAGATTCCAGCCTTGTTGGAGAGTGGTAAGGTAAATATTAGAAACATGCGTAATAATTGTCTATTATACCCATAAATAAGAAGAATATTTGATTTGCTGTTTTAACGTTGCAGTAAACTCTCATTTCCTTCTAGAAATTTGCGCAGACTATCTCCTTGCCGCCTGTTACTCCTCCTTTTTCCTTGGGACACACTCAGGTTAAACACACATCAGGGCGTTCTCCGCAAACTCGGGGAGGTCGCCACTCTCGAAAGAAGCTAAAAGGCAAAGAGGTTACTATTAAACGGAAGGTTCGAGGGCTCTGTCGGGGCGCGACGGGCGCTCCTGGCGGCAGCGAAGCGAACTATGGCTCCGCACCCCTTGCCGCCGCCGCCGCCGCCCGCCTTCTCCCACGGGGCTCTCGTTAATAAACAATGACGCGGTGGTGCGCGGGGGAGTCAGCTGAGGGAAAAGTGCAGCCCTTTTCAACACACGGTCCAAAGAATATAGTAATTTCCACGAGACTTAATTAAAAGTTGCACTTTCTCCGAGCTTCGTGAAAAGGGCACGCGAGAAACAAATTCCGCCGAAGGTTTTGTGCGCTTAGGGAGGATGTTCCTGGAAAATTAGCCAAGGAGCACGATGAAGAGTTGGTGCGAGGGAGGGACCCATTCAGCGCTTAGAATACAAAGTAATGCCTAGAACTCTTCAAAAACGGGGGGAGGCGTACAAGTTTTACGGTTCGGAGAAAAAAATTTAATTGTATTTTTTTGAATGGATAATATATTGTCAAACGGAGTTTTTATGCAATAACTAAACTATGGGATGAGAGATCGCGGTAATTAAATAGAACACACTGCTTGAAAAAAGAACATTTTTCGACGCCTTTTCAAAACTTTTCAAATTACTTTTGCATGCGTTGAAGGCTGAATACGTAATTGGGTTGTGAACATACACAACGTGCAACGTGTGGACTCAATATAATAAACACTCAGTGACTCAATAAAATAAAAACTACATCTAAAAATATTCAGTGAACTCTAGTGAAATTAATGTATTTTAAGTAAGAGGATGAAATGTTGAGCTGTTTCAGAATCCTCTACCAAAATGTGTAAACGTTTTCTTCACGGACACTTTCTATTATTAAGCAAATTCAAGAGACCACAAACTCTAGATATTATTATTTTTATTATTATTACATTATTACTATTATTATTACATTCTAATATTATTATTATTACATTCTTATATTTTTATTACATTCTTATATTATTATTACATTCTTATATTTTTATTACATTATTACTATCATTATTATTATTATTACATTTTTATTATTATTGTTTGTTTCGCGAATCGGCCGTCAGGGGGCTACGCGATGCCTGCATCCCACCAGGGCTCAGACTTTTAATTATACGGTTGATAATATTATTACTCAGATTATCGGGGTAGATGCACGTTACGTTCCTAAAGAGGAGAATCAGCATTTTAATACTGATTCCATTTTCATACCTAGGTTGTTAGACTCCTTGGGAAGATGGTTGCAACTCTGAGTAGATTTATTACGGTATTTTCTGGTAATGTTCAAAATGATATATTAGGAAACTTATGTTTATTAATAATAAAGTGTGACTAATAATTTTAAATGAATGTTGATTTTAGTTTTAAATAGCTTCAAAATAATATGATTACGACTCGCCACAAGGTGTCTTCAATGTGGAAGTGTTTGCTTTTTCACTGGGTATATCCTCACGGTAGCCACAAGTATCGTGAAAAATTATTTTTTATTCGCTTGAGTCGGGACTTACGTATGCGAGAGAGTTTGTACCGTTTTGTAGCACCACATGTTTAGTTGTGTAGTTTTTGATTAAGTGATTTCTTTTGTGTTCATATTTATTATTTTGCATAAAATGATACTTGTCTTATTCTTATTCTTATTTCTATCACCAGAATATACACGAAACATAATTAAAAAAAAGAAATGAAAATAACTAAAGACAAAAATAGTTCGTTTCTGTCATCTCGTGTATCTGTCACCATTAGGTGTATTCAAAACATCATAAAAATATATTAAATAACTCATAACATGTGACTTTAGAAATCAATACTGCATGATTATTCAAGAAAAATATGTAGTCTGCTGATTTTGGAGTTGTCACAGATCGCTCCAGCCGATTAGTGCTACTTACGTGTCGAATTATTAATACATTCTCCATTCAACCGACAACTCTACTCAATCAAGCTTTCTATTCATTAGTTCATTACTCATTACATTCGTACAAATTACCTATCATGTTGTATACTAGCCAATTTGTTTATCGGAAAAAAATCTTTCTATATAGAAATAAATGAATTCAGTTCGTAAAAAATTGTTTTCTCTCTTACCGAAATCATGTTATCAATTAATATAATTTACTAAGGTACATTTTAATGTATATTTAATGAATTTCAACTTGTATAACAGACAACTTGTATCTAGTTAATGATTTTTTCTGAATAATTTATGACACGTTACTCCCATTAACACCTCTGATACGTAAACACTATTAACCTTAACTTGTTATGATAGCGGAGAAGTACTTAACTAGCTTTTATCAAATTTAATCTGCTTAAGAGCTATTCTCATTCGTGCTTTTTACGTTTCCGTCCTGGAATTACATCTGTGAAAAAAGGCGCACAAAATATAATCCTATTATATCAAAGTTGTTTCCTTTGTTGAAGTTTAAGTCCTGACTACACAGTGCGTACTGACATCAGAGTTGAGTGTGATAGCCTCAAAGGCTTATTTAATTCGCGAAAAGAATCCGTATGTCAATACGACTTTTTCAGCTAACCTATAGCAAAGATCGTGACAATTAGACTGATCTCAATAAGGTCGCAATATTTTCCTTTCGCATGATATACACAGTTCATTCAAAAATTTTAGGGACTAACTTTCTTACGAACATAAAAAAGAGTATAGAAACAAGGTTTTCTTTAACTTTCCAAATAATATCTTTCTCATTGTATACACATTTTGAGGCGCTTTTACAGCCGCGGGAATAGCTTGGAGAATTCCTCTTCTGGTATATCGTTTGGAATCTTGGATACGGTCGTTTTAATCGACTCAACATCTCCAAAAGTTTAAGATTCTCATCTTTGCGATTTTTAATTTGGGAAGAGGAAACATGTCTGCCGGAGCTACACGATGTGATCAAAAGTATTCGGATACGTCTAAAATGGAGTTATGGTGTGGCGGTGTTTTTCATGAAGGGGACTTGCACCCCTTGTTTTATGTGGCACTATCACGACACAGGTATTTGTTGATGTTTTAAACACCTTCTTGTTTCTCACTGTTGAAGAGCAATTCCGGGTTGCATCTTTCAATACGCGCCTGTTCATACTGCACAGACTAGCGGAGTGCGAACACAACAATAACATCCCCGTCATAGGCTGGCCTGTACAGAGCCCTGACTTGAATTACATCGAACACCTTTGCGATGTTTTGGATCGTCGACTTCGTGCCAGGCCCTACCGAGATAAATCGATATCTCTCTTCAGTGCAGCACTCCGTGAAGAATGGGCTGCCATTCTCCAAGAGACCTTCCAGCACCTGATTGAAAGTACGCCTGCGAGAGTGGAAGCTGTCCTCAAGGCGAAAGGTGGGCCAACACCCTATTGAATTCCAGCATTACTGATGGAGGGCGCCACGAACTGCTAAGACATTTTCGGCCACGTGTCCGGATACCTTTGATCACATAGTGGAGATCAGGCAAATAAGGGTGAGTGGTGGATGATGGTGACTGACTTGTGGGCCACAAATTGTGTGATGTGTTTCGAGGAATGGGCTGGCTCATTCTAATGAAAAAAACCCTGTGAGGCACAGTTCTGGTCTCACGCGTCAAATTCTCTTCAAACGTTCAGACACATCATTGTATGTATAATTTTGCGTTCACTGTGTTTTGTGTTCAGCCACGTTTTCATCGGTCGCGAGTATGAAGGGCGCTTCTCTCTACATCGTCTTCCCACAACTGTCGACCACTCTCACCTCGCGCACCACTCGAAAACCTTCCTTCGGCTCAAGCAATCATCACCGTAGACTGTATTGAATGTTTAAGACCTAGTTTTTCCCAATTTGAAACCAAATTAGATAGCGGAATTTTGTTCCATTGTACAAATTGTGACAATTACAAAAAGCATCTACTTCAAACACACAGCCTGCTACAAAATACAATTACAGCACTGAAATCTCTCCAGTTGGTAACAAAGGAATGATACTACTTAGTCTTGCGGTTCGATAACACAAGACGCTCGTTGTAGGTTTTGTAAATTAGTCCCCATTAGGAACTTTTTGAATGGACTCTGTATGATGGTACAGCAATAGAAGTATTTGTTCAGAAAAAGTTAGTATGGATCAGACTCTCGCTTAATGAAACATGGTTCAATTCAGATCGTTTCTGCATCTATCTCAAAATACTCGTGCATAGTAGGCGTACTGTGATGGTTTTCCGTTCTGGCCTATGATGAGACCATCATAAAAGGTTAATAGAATGATAATTGGAATAAGACATTATGGAATTTCACTATGTGAAAAGCAACGGTTGTTCCATACGCGCGAGCAATGAGAGCGAGACAAAAGAGGCCAAAATAGGAAGTGATCGGGCGGTATTAGAAGAAGAATCAAGTGTAGAAGTTTTTAATGAGACACCTGAGTAATTTCCTCGTGTAGAAATATATAATAATAAATATAACTAGTGAAGCTAAAACAGTACATATTCGCTTGCAATGTGGTAAGAATTATGACGCTTGGAATATATGTATTAACTTTGTAATATTTATTAAAAATTTACGTTTATTTGAAACTAAAAATAAGTATATATTCATTTTATTTTAATCTGAAATGCAGCTAATCGTTGACAAGCTCGTTGACGAGTGCGAGGCGTCCATCCCAATACCTCGAGTGCCACCGCCTGCGCGGCTCAGCCGCTGCGCGTTCGGGCGAAGAGGCTGTCACGGGCTGCGCGCGGGAACGCGACAGAAACGAGAATCGCCCCCGCGCCGCGCGGCGATTCCGCGCGATAAATCAGCTTGCGGACGGCGCGCGCGGCGCGGCGCGCGGGCGGGCGGGGCGGGGGGGCGGCGTCGCGAGCGTGCCGTGTCCCGACGCGCTGTTACCAGCCCGAGCCCCTCCCCCCTCCCCCGCGCTCTGTCCGCGTCCGCGCTCGCGATCCGCAATCCATCATGGGAGTGACGGCGCTTATCAGAATCATCATCGGCGACAGACGCGCGTTCCGCTGCTCCGCGCGGAGCTGCCGCCGCCGCCGCGAGAGCGCTCTGGTGGCCTCATTGTGCGATTGCGGGAGATGGATGCGCGTCTCAGACTCGGCCGCGCACCTGCGCCGCCGCCACGCAGCAAATGAACGCTCGCGCCGTGCGCTTTAATGCACGGGGGAGGCTTGGAAATTTACAGGAAAGTGTTAAAAGAGCAATGTTCGTATCAGGGGCGGATCCAGAGACAAATTTTAGGAGGGGAAATTCGAAACGCGTCGATCAAATATGTCATTTTGCAGATTCTGTAAAATCTAGCAGGCTACATCTAGCTAAGCGTGCATACGATTTTATTCTTCTAATGGTTATCCGAAAATATTTTTGCTTGAAAGTTTCGGAACAAGTGCTGAGTAATAGTTATTGAAAAATTTTAGGGGGGAATTTCACTCAGTTCCCTACACGTGGATCCGCGCTGGTTCATACACAATCTCATTCGTTGTAGGTTATCTACTCGTATATTCCTAATATCCAACACGCTTAGAAATGGCAAGAAAACTTTGCACCTTTCGGCCACGAGAGAGGAGTCTGTAGTTTTGTAAGATACACAGGAACCACAAAAACCAGAAAAAACAATAATGAAACTGTTTCGATTACAACTGAAAAATAAAAATATTTATTCTCATCCCCAATTTCGCATCTCTGATTGAACGGTTGTGTACTCACACGTACTATTACGTGATTGCTTAAGACAAGGGTGACGTCATTCGACAAGAAAGGAATCTCCTATTATATGCTTGCTAATCAGTAATCACACGCGCCGTTTCTGAACATACCATATTTTTCCAAATCTTGATATGAATTTGTGATTTTATACAATATATACTATGCTCGTGGTGCAGGTCACCAATTTCCAACCACTCGTCATCAGCATTTTTACTGCTGCAGCTGGGTATTCATTCTGCTCCACTTCAGAAGGAACAAACTCTCATGTGCGTGTGCAAAATGAACAACATTGTGCGTGAGTATATGCATACTATGAGTTATGATTGGATGGTTCCGCATACCATCCCTTTCATATTTCTTCCCTTGAAAATTATTCTCCCGGACCCGACGGATTCGATGATGCTTCAAAGGTGAAAGTAAAATATCCAAGGGCGTAACAAATGACCGTAACGCTAGCGCGTATAACACCTACAGTACTAATAAAAGTATAATGTAGATGATATTTGGGTGTGGAGGGGGCGGCGTCTCCGCATTCTGGGAGCTCTACCATGTGCTTTCAACACTAACTAGGGTAACAAGAAAGGAATGATGAGAAGCCCGTACCAAGTTTTTTCGTAACAATTGTTACATTTGTTCGTAGCATATCTACGTAACGTTGTTTGCGCGTAACATTTGTACCCTAATTTTAGGGCGGCATCACATGACCATGAAATGTCTATATTCTAATTTTATTTCTTTTATTCTATTTCTAAACTATACCCTAATTTTATGCAGATCTTCAGATTAACTATTTGGAACTTCTACCATATTTTATAACTAAGTAAACTAACAGATATATAGCAGCACCTTCTTTCTCGCATTAGTAAAAGTTACGTAATAATATAATACCGCAATTTCTCTCCATATTAACACATCTCATATATCATTTGTAAAACTCATTAAAAATCGTAAGACATTAGATTACAACCCACTGGCGGTAGGGGCCGTCGTAATGGCCGTTGATGCCAAAGCAGTGTTTTAGCATTAACGGTCGATTCGTTTGGCATATATTGCGAATATTTTCCTATCACTTGAAAATCTCCTTACAAATCGAAGAAAATAATGCGCAAAACCTCATTCCTTTAGATCTAATATATCTACACAATATCGATCATTAAAACTACGGTTCATACAACTATAATATCTCCCATCAATTCGATGCGATTGTCAGCATACAAACTGGCGGGTCGCAGAGCGCATGCAGTTATGGGTCTGAATCTGACAAATGCTAAGACCAGCAAACAAAAAATTAAAATTTGCCAACACGAAAATTTGTAAAATTACGTTAAACTACTCATATTTAAAAACATGTATGTAACCTATTTTAAAGACCTGATTTGGTACAACAGATTTCATTTCGCAAAGAAATTCTTCCAACAATATTGTACCATCGCAAAAAATATTTGTTTGCAATTTTTGAAATTTGAACAGAATGTTCTCCGAAAATGGGATCAACCCTACTTCTTTGACGTTCTTTCCTAAAAACAGATAAAAAATCTAAAAAGAATATAGCCGTTTTGAGAAAATAATTGATTAAAATTATTTGAAACGTGCCATCATTTAAAAATTTTATATGCAAAATTATGCAAAAACTTCACATATTTTTGAGATATGAAATCTTTTAAAAAATTTTGAACTTTTGCAATTTTTGAAAAACAGATATTAATGAGAATTACGTTATTTCTTGAAGTTCTTTACGCTATCCAAGGACAAAATTTAATCTAAACATTTTACCCTAACTTAAGGAAAATTTTGTTGAAATTGACAAAGCTCAGTTTTATGTAAAGTATCTCCAAAATCAAAATATCTGTTTCAAATTCTCAGGGAGTTGAGACTGTTCACATCGATAGGGCAGTATCAAATTTGGAGAAAACCATATAAACTGTTTAAACGATGCCGTTGATCCGAGACGGATAGACATATAGACGATCAGGCAGATGTTTTTCAGTCAAAACAAGGTTTGAGAAACCACAAACATGGATTGAGAATAAATAATTTGTTACAGAAGTAATTTATTACCTACAGGAAGAACGTTTATCTTCTTTTCCGCTACCAGGACCAAGCATTATGAGTTATTCTGACTAAAAATCGCTGTATTTTTTCCCTCTGCATCAAAATACATTTACTTTCTCGCTCTTTGTTCGTAAGTAGAAAACGTATTGTATTGTGCGTCGGGAAACAGCGAAGTTTTTACAGAAAAATCATTTTTACGAGCCCTGTTAACGGAAAAGTGGACAAATTGCGTTCTTTTATACAGCAAACAAGCTGTAGAGCTACAGAAAAGTTACGACAGAATACTACCTGCATAAGAATGTCATGTTTTATATTTACCAAAATCTTTACACATTTTCGACATCATTATTGTTTTTGTCTATAACAGGAAGTGCTACTATCAACTTTACCTTACTGTAAGGAGTGATTTTGTCATGTCATCACTGAATTGTTCAAAGGGACGTGTGTAAAACACCTAATAATCATAATAATAATAATAATAATAATAATAATAATAATAATAATATACAATTTGATCAATCATCAATATTATTTATAATTATAGATTCTAAAACTTCTCCTGATGAAGTAGAAATCTATATCTCAAAACGCATAGTGTCGTTTAGCAAGATCTGTGGTTTGTGGTTTGATTGTGGTTTTAATTTCTTTATTGTATGTGTCTTAATAAACACAATATGATTGTGTAAAAGTGTTGATAACCGTTTTATTTATTTATTGTATATTTTACAATTAAATTATTCCTTGATTCACAAATAATTGAAATTGAAGTATATTAAACGACATAATTAAAAACGCTATTTATCTTATTTTTGTTCCCTATTAGGAGTTCATAATCACATTCACAATTAGGCCAACCTGCATCGTTCTTGAGTCGCGAGTTAAATTCACTTTGGCCTGGATCATTTGCGTCCGTCGTCTAGGGTCGGTGAGTGGGTGTGGGGAGAGGAGAGGGGAGGGGAGGAGAGCTAAGGCGGTTGGATCGCTGTCGTGGTGACATCGACCTCCCCCGTAGAGCTTCTCCAGGGAGGCGCAACACTCGCGGCCATGAAGCTGCGCGCCGCGCCAAGACCTGCGCCGTAATGACGAGTTATGGGGAATTAGAGCGTTAATGATGATTCATGGAGGCCTACTCCAGCTCCTCCCTCTCGCCGTCTCCTCCTCGCTCCTTCGCCTCCACCTCCGCCTCCGCCTTCCCGCGTTCCGCCCTCCTCTCGTTGCCGCGTGCTTCTTCTCCTCGCTTTATTCCCTCATCTCTTCACTCTTTCAATTATCACTTTACTTTACAGTTACCCCGGCATTCCTCGGATTTGCAGGTTTACTTATTTTTTTCCTCATTTTACTCTAAGAACTGAACAATATCTAACCAAAATTTTTATTAAATATATGTACGATTTTTCCCTTATTTTATTCTTACTTCTCATTTTTGAATATTTTTTTCTTTCAAAGCTCTTCAACGTCACGTTTTCATACATTATTTTACCTAGCCTACACATTCCTACATCATAGCCTTAACGAATTCTTTTTTTCTTGATCACTCTCTCACTATACTCCTAGCTCTATACTTCTACCAACTTTCTCCTTGGATCGCAACATTTCTTCCCCTCGATTTTTTGCTTCTGAATTTGCGTCATTTCTTCTCTAACGCCAACATCAGGCAACCAGCCTCCCTTGCTGCCTCCACCTCCGCCACTGCCTTGTGCTTCTCTCCCAGGGAACTCTCTGAAAGCGAGCACACGCGCTGGCACTCCCCACGCCGTTTCCAAAATAAGTAACATTATTTATAATTTGTCTGCATTAGCATTTCCACGCTCTGCCTGTTCAAAGCCCCACGTGCTGGAGCCCGGGCGCCAGCGCTGGATTCGCCCGGCTCCGCCTCGCAACTCTCACACACCTCCCCCGCCGCCACATCCAGCCACATCCAGCCACTCCGCCAAACCCCGGCCCCCACCCGTTCCCCTGCCCCTCACTGCCCACCCTCCCACCTTTCTACGCCCTACCCCACCCAGTTCCACCCCATCCCCGACCCATCGCCTGATTCCACCCTGTCCCACCACGCTCTACAACAACCCTCCTCCCCCACTCTTGTCCTAGCCCTCCCCTGACTCGCCCTGTCCCATCGCCCCACCGTGCCCCATCTCGTGCCAACCGCCCCATATCGTTCCGTTCCTTCTATCTGCCCCACAGCTGCCCCACCCAAGTTCCGTCAATCCTGCCCCGCCGCCCCCCACCCGCCACGCCGTCGCCATGTCCGGGTCAGGTCCTCGCCGTTCTCTCTGCTCTGTGGGAAACTTTCAGTTTACTCAACCTCCGCTTCGGCCTGGCTCCTCCCGGGCCGTTCTTCTCCGCTCACGCCCCGTTGCCAAATCCGCTCCTTTGCCCTCCGCCACTCCCGTTCCACTGCACTTCGCCTCACCACGTCGCCCCCCCCACCCCCCCCCACGCCCCCCACACACACTCACTTTGGAGGCACGTGGACAGACGCGGGCTGCGTATGGCCGAGGAGACGAAAGAAAGAGAATTGATATGTTTTCTTGTATTTAAATTGTTTCTTGTATTTAAGTTTAATTTTATTTAATGTCACTACGTTTCCCAGACGTATTTGGTGCTTCGTTAGATACAATACTAATAGTGGCAATCAATAATAATGATAATAATAATGGAATAAAAATAATATCAAAATTATCCAGTATTTTACATAATATTGAATGAATGGTGGATGCCTTTTTGTGAAGGATGTTATTCTGACCATACCCTTGTCAGGTTGGCATTAACAGATACTATGCCTTGATCAATTAAGTTATATTTGTGACAGTTTTTTAAATGTTATGTATTATTAATTAATGTACTATTAAGGTATAAATTTATGGTGGATAGTAAAGTATTCCAACAAGTCTTGAAAAACACTGAACTAGGAGTGAAGTTAAAAACAAGTAATTAAATGGGATAGAATATCAGCACATTTAAAAGACGTAACCTGGATATATACGTAACTTAATACAGAAAGTATAGTAAAAATATTAAAAACTTACAGTATGACCCGTTAAGACTTCCGAAGCAGTAACGTGGGCAGATACAAATGAACTAAAATTTTACTTAGTGCATCAGGGATTAGACCTTTAGAGCAATTAGAAGTAAAACAAAATGGTATAAAATAAATAATATATAAGAAATGAGTGTGAAGGGCCGGATATAGTCAAATTTGTAAGTATAAAGAGAAAAGGCTGGGATAAATAAGTTTTCAGGGTATATAATAGTTGGCCGATAAAAACAGCAAGAGATTCAAGACCCTTATGTAAGCGAGATCTAGGAAGATCAAAGAAAATATGGATCGAAAGCTGAGCATTTACATTTCTCGATTAATTAGGAAAGTGAAGTATGAGGAATAACAGTCTCATCTACGTAGAAGAAGAAGAAGAAAACTTATGGTATATTTGATGAACAGTTTTCAAAGTACAGTGAACATTTAAATATTTTTGTATAGATCTTAAACAAAACTTAATTTGACTTGAAGCACAAAATTACTGCGTATATTTGATGAATACATTCATTATATTTTGTTTCACATGTTTTACTTCGTGAACACATCCTTTTCTTCGTCTTCATACGGAGAAATTGTGTTCTGTTATGGTAATTTCTCGTTATACTCATGTACTTTCTTCATATATTCATATTCCGAGTGTACAACATTCTCTAAGTCACATCGCTCTGCAGACTTTCAGGAGAGAAGGAATTATTGATTGAGAGCGGCTTCAGTGGAAAGCCCTGACGGACGGAGTATCCAAACAAGGTGGGAAGTTGCTTTCGAACGTCGCCAGCGAAGGGTTTGTGTGCAGCGGCTTCGACTACCAAGACCCGCTGACGAGCGTGGAAGGGAATTCTTCGCACTTTTAATGATGTGCTAAGTAACTCTACGAGACCCCGCCGGGAGCGCTGGCGCTCAACTTTTCTCGCCCCCAGGGCTTCTTTTTAAGATCGCGGATCACGTAGTCTGCCGAGGGGACGAGCAAAATTAAAAACGAAGTGGCCATGCAACGTACATACCAACATCGGTCTTATTTTTGCTGAGGAAGGATGCTGTGTTTGGAAAGATAAACATGAAAGTTAAAAGAAGGGGAATGTCGCAGAACTTTCAATAAGACCGGCCTCATATTTATTCCATGCATATAACCTTTTTCAGTTTATCGAGGTAATATCGCCTCGTTCGTTTACCTTTAAGAAAACCGTCGCCATCACAAACTACTTTTTATTAACTGCTTGGGGAGGTATATTTTCTTCTTAGCGGCCAGCAAATTATTTTTAGAAGAAGAAACGTCTTTAACTCATACTTAGCAAAAATAGCATGCCACATTCCTTTTTAAAAATTATTTTACGAAAATTGAGATACATAAGGGGTCGCTTTTTTCAACTTCTTATGAACTATGATAAAAAGACAATCGTATAGAAAAAGTGAATGTATTATTATTATTATTATTATTATTATTATTATTATTAAATATTGTGAAGAAAAATGGTTATATCTAATAAATAGACGTAAAATAAAGAATTTGTCTTATCAGCAAACGAGCGTTTCAATCCCAGGTTTCGATTCCCAGCGATTAGATTGAACGTTTCGGCAGATGTTGCATCCAGTGTTATTAGATGGGACTAACCTTCTCATTGAAGCTCTTAGTTTGTTTGGAAGTTTGTTTTTTTTAGGAAATTCTTCAATCTAAGGGAGATATGAATGTCATTTGTCGACAAGTATAGTATAAGTATTTTATCGGTGAGTATAGTACAATATTAGTATTCGACGATAGCTTGGAGCTATAAGTTAGAGTTTATCAAGCACGTCACATCTGCTCAAGAAATTGGTCGGTTAGAGAATCACTTTGAAAGTTGATGTCGTGAATGAGGACGTCTTCATAATCCAGCCTCCTGTTCTCTTGTTGGAAAGTTTACATCGTATTCTAGTCTTATTCTTTGGTTCATTTCTGATGCAATTTTTCCTACTTCTCGAAGAAAGCAGCAAATAACACTACGCAATTTTGCACTTGTCGGAAGCATCAACAGCATCTGCCGTCTTCACGATACTACATTTCTGTTCAAATTGACGAAATGTCACCGGAAGTAGAGAAGGTGGTGGAAGAAATGCGCAATCGACCACTGACGATCTCAAAATCCAATTTCACTAGCTGTTTAATGGCTCATTCGAAGGCTAAAACAAAAGCGGCATACCGATATATTTCGGCACCCGGAACACAAATTAGAAGTAAATTAACGCCGTCATACGCGCATAATAATAAAAAAAGGAATATATATCTTAAAAAACGAAAATCGTATTAATTATATATAGATAATACATTATTATAATTTAATGATTTAATTAATATATTAATAATTATAATTGCAATAATTGTGTACTTAATTGTATAATTATTTAATTGTGATATTATAAGTTTGAATAAATATTTAGTAGCACCAATTTGGAGTAATTTATAAAATGAACCAGTATGTCATACTTAATCAAAGGCTTGGACTATATCTAAGAAAAGGGCAATTATATCCTTTACAGTGAAAACGGTTTTGTCTAAAAAATAGCAAACCATTTATTTATTAAAACGGTAAAATTATGATAAATAAAATGAAAAATAAAAATTCTAGAATTAAGATAGAAACATCATTATCCATCTTTAGATATATCATTCAGTCCTCTTATATATGCCTGTCAAATATGGGGAGGTTTAGCACCTAACAATTTAAAAAAAAATACAAAACATTCAAAATAAATTTCTTCGGTGGCTATTAAAAGCTCGCTGCTTCATTAATGATGAAAAGATTCATCAAGAACTATCTCTTGTATCATTAAAATCTTTGATAACTAACTACCGTTCATATTGTTTTCACTACCGTCCATTTTGTTTTCACTACCGTCCATTTTGTTTAATTATCTGAAAAATATATTATTGAATTTTGTAAGTCACATTATGCGAGAAAAAAACTGAGACAGTGCTACAACATTATCACGTCGATAATAAACATCAAAACTTTATTTATTAATTTTCAAAGTGACCTAAGCCTCAAAATTAGTTTACAAAAATACCTTCAAATTCTACTATTTTTCCTCGCGTCTGCATTTTTTCAGCTTGAATGCAATAGAAGCTGAGAAAAAATAAAGCATTAAAAACACTTTCATGTTGTATCTCTGCAACAGATCGCTCTAGGAAGCTGCTTTTTTGGTAATGTACGGCATTTTTTATTCTCTTTCATATGAGCATTGCGATTATCGATTTGGCTTGGGGGCACTTTTCACCGCCTTTTTCGGTTATATCCTTCAACATCTGTATTTATTTACTTTTTCATTGCCAGGGCCCGGCAATATGAGTTTTTGCATCGAAAATTCGCCGTTTGCCACGATTACAATACTGTATTAAGTATTCCTTAAAATACCTTGCTATCCCGGAGAGCTATTAGCTCTGAGGTGGCAGCGCGTTCGCAACCCAGGCATTAAAAGGCGAGGTTACTGGCACTTGCCGGCAGCCTTGCGTGGGGGTGTGGATAAAGGCGAAAAGTCTTGGGTGCCCAACCCGGAGACATGAGCTCAATGGTAGAACAAGCATTCGTGTGGAGTGGTATCCCACGCAAATCCGTACTGCGCGCGATTTTTCCTTCCCTTCTTTGTTCTATCGTCACCCCTTATTTGCACACACACTAACATGCACTACACCAACACACATGCCGGAACACCGGTCGAGAGCTTGGTGCCTACCTTCAAATAAGAAAACAACGTTTGGGATCTATGCTGTTTTTTCTTAACTGTAACCCTAGCCGCGAGATTATTGGTATGTCTATTTATTTATTTGATTATTTATTTATTTGATTATTATTTTTTATTATTTTATTATTATTTTTTATTATTTTATTATTATTTTTTATTATTTTATTATTTATTTATTTATTTACTTATTTACTTATTTATTTAAGCATAAAAATGTATGTCAATTCCAAAATTATTTCATGTTAACTTGCTTATTTTTGTCAAATATTTCATTTATCGTCTTATATCAATATCAGTTATTTCACCGACTTTTTCTTTTTGGCAATCCTGGATGGAAAGAAGTAATTCTTTTCACGGTTTATTGATTGGAAAGCGTTTCTTTGTGATGCGCGTACGGCAAAGTAGACTTAAGATATAACTGCCCACACATATATGCACGCCTAAATAAAACATCACGGTCAAGTATGTATATATATTGTAATTTCAAAATGGTATTTCAAATATTTGTTTCTTTATTAATTGCAAAATTTCTTTTTGTAATTTGAAATTTTCAATATAATGGATTATACCAAAAAACTACCCAAGGACTGTAAGCTAAGGAACATGCATAATTTAACCAGGCAAACCCATTCATAGACGATATTAAAATACATATAGCAAAGGAAGAGAAAACAACAATGAAAAACGCAAAAATGCAAGAAACTGGAATATCGGGGGAACAGACAGAAGGAAGGCCCGAGTTCGAAAAAAAATATAAGACGTCAAACGATTAAGACCGTATTAAATATTCGGAATTAGGGCGAAGTATAGGGACAGTACGAATCTTTGTATACTAGAACTAGAATGAGAATATATTAAACGGTAAGGAGGAAGGAAGAATCGTCACTGTTCTGGAGCACCAGAGACGATGCAGGAGGGCGCGAAGAGACTGAAGAAACCTTAATATTCCCTTCCATATCTGGAAGAAAGTTTGAAACTTCTAAAGACTAAAATAATTTAAACAGTTTGTTATTTGTTTTTGGCGGTCAAAAATAACAATGCCGAGCATTTACTTCATTTAAAAAACCTAATTGAATAAATGTTAATTTTTATTTTTGTGAGGAGAAAAGGGCTGATTATTGAAAATGTATAGTAAGTAATCTAAATACAATTACAACAGAAGAATCTCCAGGCATTTGTCGTTGGTCAGCGCTCAGCAATTTAAGGATATATTGGCATTTTGGTTCGGTAGGAGCCAGCTGGGTATATATATAAAAATTAAATTGGCATCAGGAAGATTAAAAGCATATCTCATTGGCTTGTCCAAGGTGGGGCAAAATACTTAAAACATATCTCAATAACGATGAAACTACACATGTTATTTTCATTTACAATAATATTTTTAATTTTGCTAGACCCAACTACATTTTTTCATTAACATATTACTAAGACTTTACATCTTCATGAAAAACGCTTTATTTTTACATTCTTCTATTCAATTGTTAGTTTCAACAAACTTTGTTTAAATAAAAATTATCGGTCAAATGCAATTAAATTTATATATTTGGACGACCCAAACTCACAGAAGGTTGATATTTCTTCAGTCATTTGTCCCTGACGGAAATTTTAACCTAATCTTCAGCAAAACCGTCAGGGGTGTGCTGTAGGTACTCGTGTATTTATTGAACGACCCCACGCAAAATTAAATATTACTTTAGGAAATTTCTGTTTCTTCCCTTGTTCATTCATACGCGCAACAACTAGCTTAATGTTTAGGGAGAAAACTGCAGCGTATACCGTGCGCAATGCTTGAATAAACTTGGGGGGTGTCCCTTACTGAAACTTCTTTTAATATGACATTAAATTTTAAATCTCCAATCTGTTCGCGTAAAATATTCAACGCTTTACATCTGGGGAAGCGGCTGAGTGGAGACCAGTGCATTAGAGGGGGGGCGGACCCCCTTTCTGCGAAGCTCCCTCAAGCTCTTCACACACGCCCTCCTGCAGCTACGTCCCGCCCGCGTCGCCCGCGTCGCCCGCTACGCCTCGCCCTTCACCAGAAACGCGGTTTCCGCAAAATTGTGGCAAAGAGATTAAATTAAACTTCGCCCACTTTTAAACTGAGATTACTGCTAAGATATAAGGAAGTAGGTAGCGCGAATACACCCTGTTCCAACACCGCTTTCTTTCTAGGAACTTGGAGCGTGCTCTTGTCAACGGTATTTCGAAGAATGTAAACAAGCCTGAAAATGGAATATCTTAAGACATTGCAAAATTTCAAGTTACCTTGGGTTAAGTTTAAGTTTTGAGATTTCTGAAACGCGTCTCTACGACATAATCTGTACACGATTGAAGTCTCTCAAATCTTACATTGATAGCTGATAATGGCCGAGATATGTCTGTCACGCAAAGTGGCGAATAATACATACGTTAATATATTCGAACAGGCTTCTGAAGTGTCGACACGCGATTTTAGTTTTAGGATATTGAAAACCTGTGGAGGATTCAGTTCCACAGTTATGAAACTGCTCACAGCCATAGTAATTAGGTAAGTGAACTCGATCATCTTTTCAAGAAATGCAATACATTCAAATGTTTCTTATTTTGATTATTAATTATCATTTTTGAAAATGAATCATTCAAGCAAGTTTCTGGCTTCCTGTTGCAAAGTGTGTTAGGTCAATATGATATTTTTATTCAGTTTTCAAACATAAATATATAAGAAAAAACATTCCAAACATTCAAATAAGAAAGAATACTACGTAACGACAATGGCACCCCATGCTACGAAGATTCATAACAGGAATTGTTTTGTTGTAATAGTTTACATTAAAACTATGTTATACAAAAATATTCGATGGTATTTTCATTAATTTATTTTTATAAAAAATAGCGCAGAATTTTGCTCTCGTATTTACTATCAAAATGTTAAAAATTGATCTATTTAATGTTTTAGAAGGTCTAATTACCACTGTTAAAAATATCAAGTTACTAGACCATAAGGTGCGCGAAGAGATTGTTTTGTTCGATGTCACCAAAATAAATCAAGTGTATAATTAACTGGCTCTTCAGTTACGCGTTTAGGTCGATATTAAACATTTCAATTATTGTAATATTTTTTTAAATTCACCTTTCTGGACTGAACTAATTTTAATATTTTTTTAAAAATTATTCCTTAAGGCAGTAATGCCGTAGCGATCTTTGACCGAAAAATCGCGGGGCTAATTGCTGCATGTATTATTGTATTTCTATTTTATCACTTGTATTTTACGAGATATTTGAGGTAACCTTGTTTTTTCATACGGAACTGTACATATTTTTTAATCCATCATGACGAGCGTAAAAAAACAAATCCAATGATGTACATATTGCCGTATGTTAAATTATTAAAAGCATTATTTGAGTAATTTTGATTTTCTGCCACTAGTATTTAACGGGTATTTTGAATGTAACAGTCCGCCACACAAGGTCACATTGCAATTTGTTCCCCAATTTTAGAACTTTAATTAAATTAGGTACTACTTTCTACAGAAACAAAGAATTTTTTAATCTTGAGTTAAAATGTATTGTTGAAACGTTATGACTCGTAATTCGTAGACAATGCTGTCTACTTTAATTATATGTAGTATTAAAATCGTTTCGATAAATCGTTGCCGCAGCTTTGTTGGTACGATATAAGCGAGAAACTGGAAAAAGTGCGAAATTTAAGTTGTAAGGTTTTTACAATTTTGTTTGTGAAGCGAACATTTCTGATGGATGCAATTCGCATCCAACCTTCCCAACATATATTTAACCAGCTAGAATAAATGTCGGGATTTTTTTTCTTGAATGAGGGATTTCGAGCACCAAGTTTCCGAGCTAACTGTTAAAATGCAGTGTGAGGTGTGTCACCGAGCGAAGTGCATCAGGGCGTAACGCACAGACTTCGCATTCGGAAGGACCAGTTTCAATGCCCGTGTCGAGCATCCTGGGCGGGGTTGTCGTGGTTTCCTTCTGTCATGGAAGCAAATGCTGAAATGGGTCTATTGAAAGGCCCCGACCGCGAAACGAGCGACGCTAGACGCTAGAATTCGTTCTCTACATGACGGTTAAGCGAGTTCGAGACATTGCGAGTTCCTGGTTGGGTGACTTACTGGGAACCGCGGGCTTTAACGGCGCCGAGGGCAATTGCCCTTTAAGGGACATTAGTGGCTAAATTAATGATAATCCTGCTACGCAGGATGCTTTTTCTCTTTAAGGGATGCTGTAAGCTATTAATAATAATACTAATAACAACAATGGCTAAATGCAACCGAGGTGTGTCCTAAGGCGGCGCGGGGCGGCGCTGGCGTGGGCGCTGGCGTGGGCGTGGGCGCTGGGCGCGGGCGCTGGGCGCGTGGCGTGGGTGTGTCCTAAGGCGTGGGGT
>BOPP01000005.1:17890011-17909401 GCA_017312745.1 Gryllus bimaculatus | reverse complement strand
CCCCGCGTGAGTGCGCTCTCCCTTCCTTTGTGTACACTCTGGGATCAAAAGTAGCCGGATATGTCAGAAGTGGTGTTATGGTGCGGTCGTATTTTTCACGGAGGAAGCTTGCTCCACTCGCGGTTTTGTGTGGCACTATCAAGGCACAGGCCTACATTGATGTTTTAAACACATTCTTGCCTTCCACTGATGAAGAGCAATTCGGGGATGGCGATTGCATCTTTCAACATGATCAAGCACCGGTTCATACTGCACGCCCTCTGGCGGAGTGGTTACATGACAATAACATCTCTGTAATGGACTGGCCTGCACAGAGTCCTAACTTGAATCATATCGGGATGTTTTGGGACGTACACTCGTAGGTCGGTGTGCCAAACCTCACCGACCTACATAGATACCTGTCCTCAGTGCAGCAATCCGTGAAAAATGGGCTGTCATTCCCCAAGAAACCTACCAGCTCCTGATTGCAAGTATGCTCGCAAGAGTGCTAGCTGTCATCAAGGCTAAGAGTGTACCAACATCCGATTGAATAACAGCTTTACCGATGGAGGGCGTCACGAAAAGGTAAATCATTTTCAGACACGTTTTCGGATACTTTTGATCGCATAGTGTATATTGTAACGCCCCCCCCTTTCTCACCCCGATAGAGTTATTTACCACATATGTGGTAAGAGCGAAGTCTCCGATGCACTTGGAAGAGTTTGATCATCTCACGGTCATCTTTCGAGTCTCAGAAGGACTCTTTCCAGGTCACACAAATCAAATGAATAATAATGGTATACTTCTAAACCATGTAAACAAGAGTTATCCCACTCAAACTCTCACGTTTATTCTTCCTTGCCTTCTGGTGTCGCACCACGTGCCCATGCTTATAGGTTTCTTGTCTTACGAGTGAAAGCAAGGTTGCACACTTCCCTTCCCACAGGTGTCTTTCGTGACTCTCAACCTCCACTGAATCCTGCACAAAATCGCCTAATCGTTACAATGTATGATATGTTAGCATCCACTCATTCTCGCACCACTATGCACAGTCTTACGTTTTATACGCGTCTCGCACCCTCGCACTGTTGCAACGTTCACCTTACTCAGGGTACGTGATTACGCAAATCATGAAATACAGTCAAAATCCAATTGATTCCTGAAGTTTCACCGTTTTTCCCACCTGGCATATTGATTATTATCATCGATACAAGCGCAATGCTTCCGCCTTACCTCGTATATGCGGAAATCGCGATCTCATAACCACGTGCAATGTTCACATCTATGCAGCGTCTCGCACGCCCTTATTTGTGAACTTCGACGTTTCAAACCAGAAGTCCCTCCTCGAGCGTTGGAGTATTTATGTGCCTACGACTTCCACGGCGTAGTCGATCGTCGTGAACAGTTCCTGATGCAACCTACGACCTCTTCTTACACAAGTTCGATGCAGCGTTTCGGCCTCCAGCTCATAGAGCGCTCTTGTACTAACATTCCTCGTGCATTGATGGGCTCTGCATTTCGCTAACGTCTGCCGTACTCAGTTGGCTGTGGCCACTGATATATTGCCAAACGTTACTATATATATTGAGACCATTCTGTATTTCTGATATCATAGTTACTAGAACGCATGGAAAACTTTGTAGAGAAGGCGAGCATCAATAGTGTTATTAATGAGTTCGGGGCTCTTTGAATAAAATTTTGAGGAATTTCACGAAAGAACACAAGTCCAATCCCTTCATACATAATATAATTTGAAAAAGCACGTATTACAAAATCCAGTACAGTATTCCAGTCTAACTTTACTTTGGCAACTAAAAAAACAACACAGGCAAACAGCAACATAACCTTACAAAATATTAAAATACCCAATATCTTATAATGCAAGCAAAGAAGTGTTGTAAAGTGGCAAGAGTTTTCATCACTCTTCCACACACAAAAGATTTACAGTAAATGATTTCAAGTCACTCACGGCATTTAATCCACAGTCATTGCAGGTTCAATACCAACTCCCGAAAGCCGAGCATATTTTCCTCCGCGCACTCGTTCGACGCGGCCGTGTGATAGCTTGCCTCGCGTAAGGTAGCGGGTTGAGTTGCAGGGAAGAGACCAGCTTTCTCGTGTGGCCTCTGTCACGACGCCTCACTCCTGGGCTCAGTTCAGCCTCGCACACCGCCGCCCGTTCACTTCCAATCTCACTAGCCGAATCCCCTTCTCCATGCACTTTCTCGCCACCCCAACCGACTGTCAGTGTTTATTCCTTGGAGTCAGTGGCCGACGTGAGTTCGGACCTTACTAGCCTAGTTGTACACCTCTAGGCGCCAATCGCGCGGACATTTCAAGTCTGCCTCTCATGAGCGGCTCTATGTGATTGAATATATATATATATATATATATTCAACCCCGTTAGCAAGAAGTCGCATAACGGGGAAAGGGAGAGATCTAAAAAAGAGGGGTAAAGGACGATTGATTGGCTGAAAGTGATCCCGAGAGCGTTAACGGCTAAAGTAAATAATTCCGTAAGTGTAGTGCAGTTGTTCCCCCGGGCTGTGGCAGTGATCTCCCCCTGCCATGTGGCGATATCCGGCACCCACGTACCGTCGGCTAGCGGGGCTTTCCCGAACAGTTATCTCCCACCGGAGAGGCACCGCCCCAGCCAGGACAAGCTCTAAGCTCTCAACCGGTCTTCCGGCAAGTGTGATAGTATAGTGCATGTCAGTGTGTGTGTGTGTAAGTAATGGGTGAGAATTGGACAAGGAAGAGGAATGGTAGACCGCGCACTGTTCGTGCCCGTTTGTTAGAGAACTGCTTCAGCATTTCCAGTTGTTGATGGGAGAAACCGCAGAAAACTACCGACTGGAAATGTCGGTCGCTAGAATTCTCCTCCAGACAGCGACTAAATTCGACGTAGCTGACATGCTAGTGTCGAAAATTAACGGAACTTGAAACTAGAAACTCCCGGTTAGACACACTGCAGTGACGTCAGTTGATGCCCAGCCCTCTCCCGGTCAAGAGAAAGGGGAAAAGATAGAGGAGAGAAAGAGAGAAGAGAGCAAAGGAAGAGGGAAAGAGAGAAGGAAAATAGAAAGAGAGAAAAGAGAGAACAGGTAAAAAGAGTAAGGTAAAAGAGAGAAAAAGAAAAAGAGAGGGAAGGGTAAAATAGTAAGAGAAGTGTGGGAGAGAAAAAAGACAGAAGAGTACAGAAAGGGAAAAAGAAAGGGAGGAAAAAAGAGAGAGACGGCAAAATAGAGGACGAAAAAGAGAGGGAGTGGAAAATTTAAAGAGGGAAAGAGGAGATCAAAAATGAGAAAGAGGTGAAGTTAGAGAGAGAAAGGAAGACGGAAAAAGAAAAATTAAATTTTTTTTAGGCGTCTCCCAACAACTAAATATTGAAGTTTCTTGAAGGTCATATGCATTCTTTGAAAACTTGAGTAGGTTTGTGCAATGTAGAGTAAGACATATGCTATATAAAAAAATTTCAAACATTATTTTACAGAAATGGTTCTAATTTTTTCTCTATAAAGTTGATAAGGATAGTACTATAGAGGCGAAATTGTACTTAACAGTCAAAATTGGCCAAATGGCATTAAGAGGACCTAATGCCATTTTAATGCATTGCTTTTCAAAAATTTCATAGAGGTAAATTGTTGAAAATCCCTCACGTCGTAAATATTTACATTAATTCGCCTTCCGGATCACCTTAAATGGTTTAGATCGTATTAGTGTTGGAAATTTTAATCATAAGCAGAGTCAAAAGGTTTTTCTGCGCTGGTTAGGAAACCCAGGAGCAACATCTGCTTAGCTACCTGCTACGATGAAATTTCCGAGAATTTTTGTCTGAGTGTGTCTATTATTCGACGTGAAGAGGCATCTTTTACATGTGCGATCACATGAAAAGTACCAGAAGTTGGAAGTCCTTGCAAACTATTTTGTTATCAGAATGTTACAGCTTCAATGCCATATTTTTCACCTTACTCTTTTAAGCTGCATACGTTTCTTAAACTGGAGTATAATGGGCAAATTTGTTCGTCGTCTTGTGAGGAAGTTCTTCAAAACACAGATTGCCATAGTTCTTGGAACTCTTTGTTTTCGTTTCCTTATAGAGTTTGTTTACGCTACTCGTACACTACGCCTCGATTTGTAACTTTTCTCTCTGCAGTAATAACACTCAGAACATTACTAAGTGTGTTAATTGCTATTACCATGTTTTTTGGTATTTCAAGCAATAATGTACGAAATTTATTTTTGAAATGGTGATCAATGACTAGTGAAATGATCCGTGGCCAAACTCGAATGAGGTATTAGGATTTTTAAGAACAGAAAAACCTTTCATTCTTTATCTTTCTGGAGGGAAATAAAAAAACCTAAATCATACATTTACGGCACATAAAAAAAATTATAATTTTAAAGAGGTCTATGAGCATTATTTTAATCCTCCTCGCAGTAATACGAGTGTGCGTAGCTTAGTTTGAGGTCAGATAACATTATAGTAAGTTTCCTGATAGCAGTATCTAGTTCTACAGTACGAATATTAGAAAAAAGAATAGTTAATGGTTATCATTACATCGCCTCGAAATACCCGTGCGATGTTATCATTTAATATAATGGAAATGTTATTAAAGAAAAATATATTTAAATACATCTTCAACATTTTCGACTAACAAAATTTTAATTTCATGGTCAATTGAATTTTGAACAAATTTTTGCAAAATGAAAATAGCTCAAGAGTGATGAGAAACGTCTTAATAGACGATCGAAATGGGGGTGTTTGCTAAAACCGCATGTAACAAAGTATGCAATACCAATAACGCCTATACCTTTGTCATCGTACTACCTGAGAACCTCTATTTGGTATCACAGTGTAGAGAAAAGAAGCCGCGCTTGATCACATGACTTCGAACTTAGCATCGCGTTCGGAGAAGAATTGTTAGGTGCTCGCGCTGTGTAACCATAGAAACCGCAGTGCCATTCATCCTCCGAAAGCCGCACAGGTCGCTTCGCGTAACCGACTGCGGTTACCTACCGCATTCAGAACTCCCGAAATTGAAGTCCCGATCTGAAGGGACAATAGCAAACATTTTAGTTTCTTTGAGAAAATGGGTCAACTTAAAGTGGAGTCAATTTACCCCCAAAGTTGTGGCTTTTTGCCCTCTAATTGAGGCATCGTTCAGATGATAAATTACAACTAACACACAAAACTGCTTTCGAGTTACAGGTAATGTCTTAGACAATATAGCATCTTGACAGTACATATTTAGCTAAGATAAATTGTTTATATTAATTACTATAGAACAGTATTGTATAGTATAGTATAAGAGGGTATAGCGTTTCCAAATGAACGATAATTGCAATAATTTGAAAGAAAGAAAATGTTTTGGCATCTATTCAATTTTATCAATAATATATTTCAAAACATCAAGAACATTTTTTTAAATATTATCAATAAATAAATGTAAATGAGTATCATTAAAAGAGTCAACTAGATTCTCAAAACTCATTTATGTTTTTCCTCGTATTACTTTTTTTGGACACTAATTCGAAAGGACACTTTAATTAAAGAAACTAACACAGCGATGTTTTCCGTTCTTGCGTACTAATACCGACGTACGGTAAATTATATGTAGGCTTCGTCAAAACATAAAAGAATGAGGAAGTAAACATTATTAGTGTTGGGTCATTAGCAACTTTTTTTCATTATGAAATATATATTTTCTAAGTTTCCTAGTTCATTCACTGGAATTCGTGAAATTTCCAGCAAACATTCATTTCCTTGTGACTTTTCCTTATTTCTAAGCACGTGTTTAAGGTCACTCAATGACCCTTTCGTCATCACAGCATCATGCAATGTTCCGCAAGAACTGCGTGTAGGCGAAACTTTTGTATGTCGAAATATTCCCCGTATCACTGTAGAAATAATACTATATAGTATATGAAATACAAGAGAACGTATTGAAATCGAGCAAAACTCCTAGATTATCCCAAACAAATAGATTTAGTAGCTACAGTCACTTGTGGCGATTTTTGACCATGTAGGGTGTCTACGCAGCATGCACCACTTCAATAAAAATGTGTTAAATTAACTGTTGGCGTTTGTACTATCAGTTGCTTCAACCATTATTCGATTCTGATTTACAGACAGAGTCGACTAATGGTTAAAGCAACTGAAATTACAAAGACCAATATTTAATTTAACAAACATTTATTAAAGTGGTGCATGATGCTAATTCGCCTTCCATGATTTAAATCACTCCAACTGACTACGCGATTCCATTTTTTTTAAAAAAATACTAGAATATTAGTTCCTTTTGAAGTAAGTCTGTGAATTGCACAAGCTTATAAATCGTAAGATTTTTACTCAAAATATGAGAACTCATATACTTTTCCTTGAGGTTGTGAGAATTTGTTTTTTGAACATCATACATAGAGATGGAGGTTCAATTATATATGACTGCTTCCAGTGCTTGGTAACTATATTTCCGAAGGTATTTTGTGAGAAACGTAAAGTAGGGATCTTTGTAAGCTCTCAGATTAGATATTTAATGAAAGACAATTGTTTGAAAGTACAGTGAATTAAGTGGGAAAAGGGCTTGGGTTTTGTATAAACAATTGAGGCTACGATTTTCGGCAGCAACAAAGTTCCTAACTACAAAACCATTGTTAAAACACAGTTACATAATTTAATTGAATTAGGATGAGAAACTTTAGTTCTACATCGTCATATTAACTTTTACCTGCGAACCTCGGCAACGATAGTGAAGATCTAGGAAAACGTCTCCATCAGAATCTCAACGATATGGAGAAAAGATATCAGCTGAGGTGGAATACAATCATGATGGCTTATTACTGCTTTATGTCAAAGAGGTGTGGCTCTAGTAAGGGGTCAGTACCAAGAAAGAGGTCTGAAGAAATTGAAGAAAATTAAAAGAAAAAGAGAAATTAAATTATCTATACTTATTACTTTTGATTTCGTAATATTTACACATTTTTCATAATAATTAGCATTAGTAAAGTAAATAAATACTATTGTCCACTCTAATGGAATATATTTTAATTCTACGCAACACGGAATTTATTTTTTAAAGAAAAAAGTATTTTTCCTGGTTAAAAACAATGCGATTTTATTAACATTTCAAAGGCATGAACAAAACCTTTACTTGGTACAGAAAAACTAAAATCAGAATGAAAAATAGTTTTAGAATCACCTTTCTGTTACGAAACATCTTTCCAAAACTTCCAAAACCAAAATGCAGCATAGTCTTATAGTAAGTTCCCATTGACTTTACATTTCTCATTTTAATCACATTCTTTAATTATTACTATATTTCAATATCAATTGCTTTCAGCATTCTCAATTTTCTGAACTTAAAATGACAGGAAAACCCGACAAGCTGTTGGGATAGATAGATTGAAAGGTTGGTGACTCCCTGTGCGACAACTAATAATCATCTGCGTGACCACCATCGATAAATCTTGTTCCCAATAAGAATTTAGCAGCCTACAATCTCTCATATAGTTACATCTGTATTTCACTATATCCAGAATCCGTTATTGCACATACTCTTTCGCAAATATCCCCGACCGTTGATTAGCTGCGTCCTCTCCTGCTTGTCGGCAGTGGAGGCGATCCCGGCGGCCGTGTGCGGGCCGCGCCTCTTCTGCTCGGAGGAGCTGCGCTGCGCGCCCATGGCGACGCCCTGCGTGCAGCAGCAGACGCAGTTCGACGCGGCGGAGGCGGCGGGCGCGGTGGGCGTGGCGGAGGCGCGGCCGCGCTGCACGGACGACGGCCGCTTCGGCCCCGTGCGCTGCGCGCGCGACGGACTGTGAGTAGCCCCTCGGCCGCCGGCCCCTCGGACCCCTCGACCTCCGCGACGCGCGGCTTTCGAGCGGTGCCTGCGATTGCGCCTTTCTAACGATTTCTTCTCCAAAAATGAACACCCATTGCGACCTAGGCCACACCTACCCCAACTAGAATTAAAAACAGATACCCATTAGATTCATTCCTCAGCATATTTTCAGAACTCAATTAATCACATAGGTGCTCTGTGAGTTTCCTATTCAAGTGTAATTAGATTTAGTTGTAAGATTAGCATTTTAAGTTAAAATAAGTTGTAAAATACATATGATGTAGTATAAATAATACTGAACTATGTACATTCGTTCACTAACATCATATAATATATATATATATATATATATATATATATATATATATATATATATTTTAATATATATATTAAAACAAAGTGCTTGAGATTCGCCGCACGCCGAACATTCGTTACTCGCCCTTCCACCGCGTGTCGGTCTTTAGGACCATCAAAGGGAGCATCATTCGCCGAACGCAACTGCTGTTCGGGCTGGGCAAGCAGAAGCTCGCTGCTCGGCGAATGCCAAGTATGTGGAGCCGCCGTAAGATCACAGAGTTTGAATAGCAAAGGGAGCGGATTTATGACACTAAACTTCGATTTAAACATAGTGGTTATTCATGGTCACGAGCAAGAAGGGTTGGAGGACAGTGTCACCCAATGGGGGACACCAATACCAAAACTTTAAGTAGTAACGAAGCTACCGATTGGATGACAGTATCCTCCTCTCCGTTCAGCTAGTGACCTTCAAGTCCCTTTATGTTTAAATTGGAATATAGCTATATAGCTCGGTTGAATTCAGTCCCTGTATGAATGTGTCTTTAAGCGTCCAACTGCTCTGATCGGTAATTTTTAGTGGTTTTAGGGGTATGCCGAAGCAGTACCCTGACAAAAGAACTAGAGAAATTGTAATGCAGTTGAAGATTGCAGAAGACTGGAAGTTTGAAGTTTTTGTCATCTTCCTGCATTGTAGCAAGTTACGGTAACAAATTTCAGAGGTTATATCTAACCACTTGAAAATGATGATCTATCGAGGCAAAAGGGGTCGGTTCACGATGGGGCACCATAGGCCATTATACAACAATGCTTTTTCACATATTTACCAGATATGGTTCGAACAGTCAAGAAAAAAATTACCGAATGGTTATACGAGGAAACAAATACGAAGATCGAAGTTAATTTGGTTCCAGAAAGTAGAAACATAAGAAGTGCAGCTGATGAATGTGGTGTCAAGAGGGAAACATTACGGCGTAAGTTAAAATTTATGAAATCACTTCAAGTTCAGAAGTTTAACTCAAATTAAACTACAGTAATAAGAAAGTTTTTACTTATGGCCAAGAATAAGTGTGTGCTAATTATTTAAAGATATGCTGCAAAATGTTTTACGACATTTCATATCAATGCAGCAAACTTGTATTTGAAACTGTTATTGCAAGTAATGCAAACTGTTTAGATTCACAGTTATAGAACGCAATTGGTTAGAAAGCAAGAAGACTGGTTATGAAGGTTTTCAAAATAATTTCAGATTTATCGCAAAGACCTCTAGAGGGGTGTAAGATTGCCCAAAGCTACGGCATTGAAACGATGGAGCGTGCAAGCGTTTTTCAACTATTATCAATCGTTGTTTTATGGAGAACCTAAAAGGTTACACTTCACGCGACTTCAATTTCAATAAAACAAAAAATATAAAAAGTTGAACACAGCGGCAAGATAATTGCTGAGAAAGGTTATAAACCTGTGTGTCAAGTAAAACGTGCTGTATATGAAACTCTTCTAACAAAACATTGTATTGTCTGCTCGATACTGATATTTTTCTCGATTTCATTTTTGTGAGCATATGTTGTTTGGTGCTTCGTCAAACTCCGTAATGCAGGCCAGTCCAACAGATTGGATAATGAGTAAACTTCTCGTTAAACATTTGATCAAATATTCTAGTATCAGTAGGGAAGACTCATCCCTTTTCATTCATGACTATCATACAAGTCATATTATAATAGAAGACTTTCAGTTAGAAGCAAGTGATGTCCATATTTTGGCAATTATTCGTCTTTAGTCACACTGGATGCAGCCCCTTAAGGTTGACCGGTATGCTTCATTTCAGAAATTTTATAATCCAGCCATTGATTTGTGGTGGTTAAGTTATTCAGGAAGAACTAAGACAAGTTATGAAATACGAGCTGGCTCTGTAGGCACTGCCTTATTCCGTGCAAGAGGGACCCCAACCCCCAATCATTAGGATGGTACACCTGGGCAAGGATGTTTGGTGATTTCCTTTGCAGTTGTGCTATTTCAAGTCGGAGTTATCGCATGTTTAGGGTCTCGTGGGGGCCAGTGCAGCGTCCACAAGTCCACGGTCTAGTGCTGTGGTTCTTAGTGTGTCCAAAAGTCGGGCATCTACTGCATTTGATGGCTTTGTTGTTGTTGATGTGGTCTTGTATTTTGACGCGAAAGTAGGCGATGTATTGGATTTGTTGTTTCATATGCACGTGCAGCCAGTCTCACAAATGTAACGTCCTCGTGTGAAATAGTCTTGTCGACAATTAATTCTCTGTATTTCGCTTCCGTGACTGACGTCGGTTAATGCTTCCGAGGCTGCAGAGCGTGACTTCATATCAGTAAATATTTGATCTCCTTCGCGCTCATGGTCTCAGTTAGATGTTGCAAGAGGAAGATCTAGGAAGCCTTCCTGATGTGCTTTTGAATGTGTGTCTTTTACCTGCCGTCTTCCATTGTCTAGGGCTCTCTGAGATATCTATCAGCGTATCCGCTTAATTGGCAGGTTACTCTGTCTTGGATGATCTGCACCTCCTCGGTGGGACTAGTGATGTCTGGGCCAGAAGCCAAGAGGATCTGCTCGCAGGTGTTGAGATGACTGCTTGCAGCTGCAGTATCACCAAGAAGGCGCTGGATGTCGAAAAGACAATATTCAGGCAGATGGGCAGGAGGCCAGCTACCACTGCACGGTGGATGGTCCGTCGCCTCAGGCGGGTTTTCCATCTTGTAGTCCTGCAAAGCTAGGCGTTAGATAATTCCGTTGTCCAGTGAGAGAGAGAGAGGCAGAGAGAGCTAGAGTGAGAACGAGAGCGGGAGAGAGAACGAGGGCGAGAGAGAGAACGAGAGCGAGAGAGAGAACGAGAGCGAGAGTGAAAGATTTAGTTGTAACGGAAGGTTCACGTGTCGCTTAGCAGAATTCGTTGTGGTTTGTTTACACCTCACTTGGAGTTTTGACCACTCACGAGAGAGTGCTCCCGAGTAAGTTCTGTCCCGATAGCAGGGCGGTCAATACTAATTTAACAACCAACAATAATGGACGTGTTAACCCCACTACTAGAATACTTTCGTTGCACAGTTTTCAGTCATGTTTCCGGCGTATTTATACTCTCGATTCTCTTACCTTCATTTTTACAGGAGATTTGGCATGAGCTTCCTTGAAACTACTAATCAAAAGAGGCTATGTTAATGCAGGCAATGTTCACTATAGCAGACCATGTTCCAAGGCAGCTTCATTGTCCGTCATATATTAAGGGCTACCCGAAGTCGGAAAAGCGAGCGTGCACCCAAAGACAGCAGGGAAGCAGTCGAATTTTAACGGAATTCCAGAAGAAGAAGTTTTATTAGAGGAAAGGAGGAGACAATAAATAATAGTCGTAAGAGAAAATCATCAGTGTACAGATATAGTTTTTAAACTGATAGTGGCTTGTAAATGATAAAAGCGAAGTGATAGTTATTCTAGAATTGTTTTGATCCATTGTATCGTAGACTCATGCTGCCCCAGATATGTGGTACGAGGTTCATTAATTAAAAACTGTTTTCTTTTTAATTTCCCCCCACCATTAATGATATCGTGGCTATAACCACACAATTGTTTGTACATCCATGTGTCTTTACTTGTACAAATAAAATGAAATAAATAATCTTCAATTTAAAGAATTCCTGACTGTTCCAATTTTTTGGGGCTTGTTGCGCCCTAGTGCCTCCTAGATAGTAGCTAGAGAGTCACTCCTGATAGAACAGTGTATTGGGATCCCCGACTGGCAGTCCCCCCATTATATCATATTACAGCTATCATATTGTCGAAATAAATTTCTGTTTCAACAGAGATTTAATAAAAATTGTGGGTTAATAAACAAAACATCAGATCTCAAAGAGGGATCCTTCCTGTGCTTTTCATTATTATATGATTTAGTTAAAACAATCAATAGTTATATCCAAACTAAGAATTCACCTATTTCAAAAATCAGGAGAAGAGGAAATGAGGACTGAACGATGTAAATATCCAAAACCCATACACTTGAAAATGTGCTTGTTGAACTGTATACCGAAAATAGACCAGTTTATATCAGACCCGAAAAAGTCCTTCATCGATGCAGCGTGTTTTTCCTCAGCGCAGCCAATTGCAAGATTCTCGAATTGTTGAATTTTCAACAGATTCCGTGGTCCAAATTCTGACATCAGACGGAATACTATCTCAATCGTACCGCCTATGATATTTTTTCTACATGTGTGTTAAAGTTGTGCCTGTTAGCAGTTGGGAATGGAGGAACAGGGGCAAGCATGGATGAAATAGGAAGCCATGATCACATGTAGTTCGGAGACCTTTTACTGTTCTGATATCCGCATCCAGTTGATCAAAAGAATCAATAAAATTGTCTCTTGCAACTCTCAAAGCAGTTTAGCTGTACAACTTCGAGTGGCATTGAATATCCGCCGCAATCCGGATAAGTAACTAGCGTCCTGTTCAACACTGCTTCAATTGCGGACTTTAAAGCACATGCAATAACGGCAGCCTTTTTCACTTCCTTGTGGGCCCATGTCCTGTTTCCAATCAGATCATTCCTTACACATCTTCTTTGGTCTTTCCAGGCTTCCGGGAAGTAGCCTCTACTATCCGTATTTCATTCATCCTGGTAATGTGCAAAGTCTCCGCGTGCTTCCTTCTCTTTCACCATTTTCGATCCTGCCCTTCACCTTTAAGTTCTTGTAATTCCATTTTCCTTTCATTTAACTAGCTCACCTTAGAATTATTTCCTTTGAACTTTTTTCTTTGGGCTTTATCTGATTAAGCCTTAGCTTAAACAAAAATTATCTTTCCGTACTCAGGCTGTAAACGGACATGAACTTCCGTCATCTTCAGGTGTGGAAACTAGGTGAAAAAATGTCACAGGAACAGGCATTTGTGAGACAAAAATTAACTTATTGTACTTCATCCCTTTGTTAAAACCAGTTTTACAGTGCCTGAAATAAATGTTGCAATGTAGCAATAATAAATAGAATTCACCCAATACTTTGAGTGAACTACATAGTTTACTAGTTTCTTTCCAAGTATTTTTTTAGTGTCAGCAAGGAAAGCTTGGTCGGTGAATAAAGCTTACGCTTAAATTACGCTTATTAAAGTACGCTTAAACGATTTTGTAGCTCTATTACGATGACTTAGTACTCTTGAAGTGTGAGAAGTAATGACTGGATTGATAAAGAGGAATTCGAAATTGGTGTGCTGATCGCATCATATAAATTCGTGAATATGATGTATGTTAGATTAAGAGGTAGATAGATAGTGCCTCAACAAAGAAAATGATTCAGGTCAATGAACGGAGACTTTACAGTTTAGAGTTCTCTTGTGATACATATTTTCTGGTTACCTCGTAAGAGGCACAGAGAGCCTTGCTTCTCTCATACTTATCGATGGCTAGTTTATAGCGGAATGCTAAATGGCCAGTTATGTCCCTTATTAAATTTTCGATAATTTATAATTTCAGAACTCAACGTTTTAGAAGTAGATGGTTTGTATAGCTAGGCTTTACAATAATATTATTGAGCACCTAAATTTCGGTCAAAACTCATTGTGTGAAACACGATGTTTTGCGTGTCCATAACTTCAATCGTGTGATATTTACACAATCAGTGTTGCTTAACACCTTTTGAAACATACACGCTTTGAATATTGCGTTTCTAGAGCAAGTAGACGATTCTTAATATATTGTAAAACGTTTATATTGGTGCCGCCTGCTCCAGTCTGCCCTTATTCGAAGTCAAGATCATTTCAACTAGGAATAACAACGCAATTTTCGCAGAATCGAGCCTAGCCCGTTAATAAATGCTCACGTTCTGAACGGCAGCGCCTCATCTTCGTGGCTTCTTTCATTTTGTCCAGGTAAAACGCGAACTGCACGAGAGAGAGAGAGAAAGTAGTTATGATCTCCATTGAAATTTAGATATTTTATTATACCAAATCTAATAATTCTTTAAACGAAAAGATAAATAAACTGTTTTATATATTTTTCAACTCCGTTTCATATTTACTTTAATGTTACAGTCTTTAAAGCTAAATGTTACTTAAATTGTACTTCTTAACCAATTGTTTACATTTAAATATATTTTTAAATATAAAAATAACCTCCAATTTGTTTAGCTTGTTTTGGCAGTTAGAGCTGTTCCTGAAGACTAAACCGTAAAGCCACGAAATGCGACTGAAAGATTTTTACGTTATGACGAATAAATAGTCTCAAAATATTTTCGTAAACTATAGTGCCCGTGCAACAACTCTTGCATGTTAATCCCCACCTTTCCATTAATAAGTAAAGTTGTTAATAAAACATGTTAATTTGATAAAAAATGTGTAAATCTAACTTTGTTCTTACGCAATATCAAACAAAAATAAAAACAATGCAATGATGGTGGAAACAAATTTTCAATAAAGATTTTTTCAGATATACAGGGATATTTTCTTCCAAAAATACATACTTCCTTAAAAAAATGAAGTTCCTTGAAAGTTAGCTTTTCGCTTTGATAGTCTTAAAGATATTAGAAATGGCTGTTACTCTTCAGAAAACTAAGTAAAGTTTCCCATGCAAAAATACAGAATCGGGCAAGTACAACCCTATTCTTTGCAATATTATTTAACTTTCAGGGATATGTTATGAGGAATAGATTGGGTTTTAGAGGGGTAGGGCGCCAGCTAGCTGGGGTGCGAAAATTGAAAAATTATTTGATAACTAAAATATATTGTATTATTTTCTGCATTCTTACGTACCTCAAGTAAAGCAATTCCCAGCAAAAAATAGTAAAACTAATATTTGTGCCTTTGAATAGTAAATACCATATGTTACCATTAGAAACCATTCTGTACTTTAGACTTCACTTCGGTACATGGAAATGTTGCTGAAACGATGTTTACGTATTGAATATCTTAGTAAATCGACATTTATCCAACCGATATTTATCAAACGGTATATTATTTACAATATAAGTTTACAGTTGGGCAGAGATGTGACTTCCAGATACCGCGAACATTTAAATCGTGCGTCTGGATTGTGATCGTTGGCGGTTGTCGAATGACTTGCGTTATTCTTTCTATAATTTTAAATTTGGTTGATTTTTTAAAATGATTTCATGTAGTTTTGTAGGCTAGGGCGTTTTGATTTTGTTGCTCATTTATTTCAATGTATTTTGCTTTAGTTCATTTAAAACGATTGTGCTTTGTTTTGTGTCACCACAAGTTTTCCCCTACTACTTCAGCGAACCTATGCGAGAACTTTCGCATGTTAATCCCCACACTATTCTTCTATTTCCATTCTAAGAGGGACAGTTGTTTAATAAACATTTGTTTAAAAATATATAAAGATAACTTCCACTGTACAAACACAATATTAACCAAAAACTAAAACAATGCAATTGATGTGGAAAAGAAAAAAATTGCAGCACTATTTGAAAAAATGGCGTTTGAGCGTTTCTGAAAATGTGACGTTTTGAGCTAGGTATCACAGAAAACTTTTGAGTTTTCTAGAAACTTTACATAACATTATTTAAAGCACAGCAACTCATCAGTACAACAATGTAAACAAATCGCCGGTAATATGAATAATTACGACTTGGGAGAGAAGTAAAAAAAATACACTTTTGTAATTTTTGAAAAAACAAAAGTATAGTGCAGTAAATTATTTGTGTCATCTTATAGATTTCAATTTTTGCCATCCCTAACACAAGTTTAATTAAAAAAATTAGAGCCGTTTTTGAGAAAATCTTGTTTTTGTAATTTTTTTAAAAATTGCACCTATATCACGCAATATTTCGCAACAACTACAAAAATTTTCAAAAAAATGTACAGGACGTTAATGAAAGAACTAATTACGAGAAACAAATGTTATATGAGAGGAAAAACCTCTATCTTCAATGATGTAGTTGTAGAAAGACGCTGAAAAATTGAAACTTTGATGAAGTTAAGAAAATTCAGTTAACCGTGGAAATATTGCCGCCTTATGCAACCTTTATAAGCGTATTTTACTCTCAACTTATAATCAATTTAAAGAAAAAGTTTGGAGTCGTCTTTTAGAAGATTTTGAAAATGTAAAAGGGGCTTCATGTAATGTACTCCCAAATTTCAAGGAATATTTTTCAAAATTTCAAAGCTTCGGCTCCAGCCAGATGGACAGATGTTAGTTCAATTTGGGAAACAAATCGTACGTATGATAAGCCGTAGTGTTAACAGACGGACAGACAGAGACGGTTTTGAACAAAACACTTTTTCAGTATCAGGGGACCTCAAAGCGTGTATTTTCGTGAAAATCTAGAAATGGATTTTCCGTTGCATTACATAACTTTTCCCATACTACGTATATACATTTTTATAAGGAGAAGTACAAATAGTCGATCCGGGAGCACTTTAATATTTTAAACGCGAAGTTCAACATTATTCTAAGAAACGAGTTTCTTAGACAATATTACAATTTGATTCCAGAAATACTGCAGAAACGGTAATACAATATAAATGTAAATTCATGCGATAATAAAGCATTTAAAGATTCTTTGATAGCTTCAGAAGCGTGGGCTTCGGGCGTGTTCTCTGATTGCAGTTTAAGAGCGAGCATGGGGAGTGTGCCCCAGCCGCAAGCCGCTTCCGTCCACCCGCGCACTCGGAGGGGGGTGGGGGTGGGGGCTTTCGCGCCTTCCTCCCCACCCTCTCGCCCGGCGGGTTGACTAACGCACTTTGATGCGGAGCGAGGAGGAGGGAAAGTTGTGCGTGAGTTTGAGTTCGCGCGACGGGACGCACCTCGGCTGCTCACCCGTGATGTCTTCATTCGCGGTCCAGTGGAGACGGCAAAAAGCCGAACTTCTTCCCTCTTCCGCCGCCATCTGACCCCCACCCCCGCCCCTCCCGCGGCGCTCCACGCTCCGGCGAGCGAAGGGGCGTCAGCTTACGTCACTGATCGCCCAATAACTCGTATCATATCATTATCAGCGTCGTAATAATTATGTTTTCGAAATTTAAGAAACTTTCATCTATATACTGCCAGCATTGATGAATATTGATTAATTCTGAGCTCGTCAACACCGTGATCATTACTTTCGCAAGTTCATTTTATGCAGCACGAGGAATTTTCCCTCTAAAAGATGAGATCCGGCAGCGATCGATAGAGCTTGTGGTTTTTTCGCCCTCCAAACATCTACCCACGTGACAATCCAGGGACATTTAAGCGCGACCTTCTCATGGGTTAGAGTACCGAGTACCGTCTGTGCATGCGCCTGGTATCCATCGGAAAAAACATGGAAATCTACCGATCAGAGCAGCTCACTGTTAGAGTTTAAATCGAGATAATATACGTATTCTAAATGAAGTGCTGTGGAGGTAGGGTCAAAAACCCGCCACACCTGTGGGACTGAAAGGATCTGCTGATCATAATGCTTCAGAGACAGCAATGTTGTTTCTGGGGCATATTGAAAGGACTGCCCATTTGTACATCATTATAAACGTCATTATCAAAATACTTTCTGGACTCAATAACTGGTACACCATATTTTGGCGGTCTTGATGGAATAGGTATTTTAAGAACTCAAGAGCGCTGAACCGATGGTTGCTAGAAATTCTGAGTAAGGCGTGGACGAAGTCGTAGGCTTCCGCGGCCAGAGTCATGTGCACATAGCCTTCGACGCGGCGTCATCCGGACAGCGAAGATCATGCATAAGGCGTGGAGGGTTTCATGCGGTTGTGGGAAGAATATGATGTGATAAAATACGCGTTCTTAAGTAATATCTCAAGATAATGTAAGCTACGTCATCATTCACATCTTATGATCACCAGACTCTCCTTCGTACAGAGGGAAGCAAATAACGAAAAAAAACCATCCTTGAGATTACAGCCATCAATAACCTTGTATACCGTCGAAAAACAAGTGCATGATTCTAGCGAATTTCCATCATTATTATTACAATTAAGCACAAGAAAATTCGGTTATAGTGACGTCTTAACCTCGTCTATAGTTGAGCTGGAATACAACGTCCCGGAAATTAATTTCTTTCTGAAAAGTATATCACCTCAGGGTCACAAATTTCAACACTAGGCCGCTTTGAAAAGTATCGTCGGTCAAAGAACATCTTGGAAGAAGTCTCCTCTGGGATGGCGGTATCGGATACCGAGTGTGGGCCTTACTGATGACTTGTACCATTCAGATTCACTGCGGAAACAAAGACCGTGTTCTGAGTGGGATAGAACTGGCGGAGGCGACACGCTACTGCTTGTTTCACTTTCAATATTGATGTCACTTTAGGTTTCCCGTGACAAGGTGTGATGTTCTGTGAGACGTCAGGAAGCGCGCAACTGCAACAGCCCCACAGCCTGGCAACATCCGCCGCGCCGCGCGAAACATCGATCAGTTTCATTAGCCGCGTGGACAATGCCGCTTCCGAAAGGATCTTGTATGTTCTTAGACAAGTAATGGGTCCCTCAGTGCATATACAGGATAAATCCGGAGAGGACGAAACATTTGCGGTGCGTTACTTACTTACGGGTGAACGCAGATTTCAGCGGTAATGTCCAAGCGTAAGTGTTCATATTGTAAGAGAAGACAAACTTAATTGGCGAAATTGAATACAGGGGTCGACAAGCAGAAGTCCGTCGGAGATACGAACCAAGTAAATCAACTGTGATCTCATCTGACAAGGACATCGTGAATGCAGTGAAAGGATCTTCCAGAATTGAAGAAACAAGTGTGCTGACGAAATCTTTGGATACAGTGAACCAAACATGTTAGACCCCAGAAGTTCACTAAAAAGGAAGTCGCCGGTAATAACAGATATAAATTGGCATTTGGCGACCCAACCAATTTCTCTTTCTTCAAGAATTGCTTAATGAAAGTAACTTAAAAGGGATGGCATAGTGTGATGAAATTAGCAAACATACTTAAGTAATATATTTTTCTTATCATTAATTCTCGAATAATTACGCGCAGAGAGCGAATTGCATAAGTCGCGAAGCCTCTGGCTGGACGCCAGCAGCTGTGCGTCTCCGGGTAACAAAGTGCCACAACCCTAATTCAAAATTAATTTCGTATCAAACATCGATATGCATATGCGAGCAACGCGTGCTGGAGCGGCTGCCCGCTCCATCAATCACATGTCTGGCGTTTTCAGCAGCGGCCGTCACTCGTTGTCGCCGCTGTCACCAAGTCCTTGAGGCGACTGATGGCTCAGTATCGCGCACGCGCACTTGCGAGTGATAAGGCCCACTGGCGCCGGAGGTGGAATGGTGGCCTTATCATGAGATCCAATACAGGTTTAAT
>BOPP01000005.1:17872511-17885011 GCA_017312745.1 Gryllus bimaculatus | reverse complement strand
TTTATTAGGTTTTGAAAATGTCGTTGAGGCTTCATGTAAAGTATCTCGAAAAATCTAAGTATCCATTTCACATTCGAAGAACCTCGATTTCTGACAGATCAGCACAAGAAACTCAATTTTCGAGAAAATCCTACGGACGGTTTAGGCGCTAGTGCTGTCCTTACGTCTATGGACGTCCGTCCGGCGTCGGAACACAAGGCAATTACATACAACGTCAGTACACAATCTTGAGTTATTACTTCTTTACCTCTAATTATTATTTCACAATTTGTTTCTCATGTATATTTCATATCCGACTATGACATAATTATTATTTATGGTTCTGGTTCCTTCTTCTCTTGAAGATTACTCATAATGATTTAATAAATTAAGAGGAATAATTACGATCAGATTTATGAGTGTGTCCTCTGGTTTTCTTGTTCAAGATGTTAAGTAACGTTTCAAGAGGTTCGTATACACATAAAAATTTCAGTGGTTTTCCTTAAAGGAATTGCCCGCAATGTTTATCGAGAAGAATCCAATAAAGGTCCTTGCCTCCTAAGGCTTTTTCCTTACTTCTTTCCTGTAACGCACTATAAGTATCGTTTTATGTAATGAAGATGCAATACAGATGTCTAGGAACGTAATAACAAGGAAAATATTTTAAAAATAGGAACATTTCTAGACATCACAAATATTTCCTCAAGAAATACATTCGCGAAATACGTTGCAATACTACCAATGTATGCATTGACAGTAAATTATTTTTATAACTATTATAATATAAATATGATTAATATTTAATTCATATAAGTAAATTTAACAAAAGTTTTGTGCGAAAGGTGTCCTTCTTTTCTGTAATTCACATGTACCTCGCGTATATCCTGCATGCTCTTGTTTATTCTATTTATTAACGGCACTTCCTAAATTAAAATGATAAATAGTGCAGAAACAAATTGGTTTTGTTAATTAATTTGACCACGTTCTTGTTCTAAAATGTAATCTGCAATTGAAAATGTTTCATTTTACTCAACATCCAAACAAGATTAATAAAAAGAAATCATTTAACAAATCCCAGATTTTAACAAATTCCAGATAGTCAACAAAATATTGCGAATTTTACTTCTGAGTAATTTGTACACATGGTTAACTACTATTGTTTTTCTTCCACTAGTAAACTAGTGGTTTACAGAATGGTATAGACTTCCTCATACTATGACAGAAATGAATAATTACTTTAAGAATATAACGAAAGAGTGAAACGTAGTCCTATTTTGAAATTTTCGTTAAAAAATTTGGAGAAGAGATGAAAGATTGGGAGAAATTAAGAAAATGGCTGTGAAGCGTCACCGTAAATGCAAAATATGAAGATTTCTTTTTTTCGCAGAAAACTATTGAGTTTTCGAAAAAATGTATTGGGAATTATTTGAAGCGCTTGTACTCGCAATGGAATACTGTACACGAATTGCTGGAAACGCGAGGCTGCTGCGGGTCATTGGTTACTGATTTGCACGTCTGTGTGTTGCGTGGCGCAGCGCTGGTGGCGGCGGGCGCGCTGGGCGGTACCCGCCCCGCTGCGACCCGACGGGTCGTTCGCGCGCATGGCAGCGCGTGGCGGGCGGGCTGGCGCTGCGTGGACCCCGAGGGCGCGCCCCATCGACGCCTTCGCCTCCGCCGCCGCCTCCGCCTCCGCCGCCGAGGCCGAACTGGCCGCTGCGCGCGCGCAGCGTTGCGCCTTAGAGCGCCGCGCCGCGCCCCTTGTGCCCGCGCTGCGCGACGGCGCCCTCCGGCGCTGGCAGTGCCGCGGCGACCGCTGCTTCTGGCCGTGGACGGCGACGGCGCGCAGGCCGGCGCGACCGCCCTGGCGCTGGCGCAGCAGCTGGCCCTGCTTCCGCGACGCCTGCCCGCCGACAGCTTCGGCTCTGCTCCGACGCAGGTGCGCGACGCCTGCACTCGAGAACCCGCCGCCACTGAAGGTTGCAGCAACATCCATTGGCTTTTCAATGCCAATTGCACCAAGGCCTATCAGTCCTAAAACGTAATCTATTTGTAATATCCATCGTGAGCCGTTCTATACGTTTTGAAATTCACCTTTTTGTAAGGAAAATAATCATGTAAATAAATATCTCTCTTAGCAGCACAACTGATTTGCTGCCATTATGCTTAATGTCTTAATGTAATTATGCTTAAATCCTTACTGGACTCAATATGAGTGACTTTTCATTTCTCTATTTGGCTATATGTATATAACAACACAGTATTTCTAACATGTGTATTACAATAATGAATTAGATTTACAGAGAAATAATTCTGTTGAAATTATGATGTAATTTGGTGGTGTAATCTTATATTTATAATGTCGATTTTAAAATGAAATTCTGCACACCTACGATTAGTTCACTTGGTATTGTATTATACAAACCATAAAATATAAATTAATGTTTTTCAGTGTTTAACTTGTCAAGAAAACAACTGAATTATTTTCAGAATTAAATATAAAAATAAATAATTGTGTGAAGTATTAGCACTTCATAAAAAGAGACTTTTTAGAACTACAAAGAGGTAATGATGCCACCATATCGTGACGCTGTTATTTCTTAATCTGCAAATTTGTATAATGTAACCTCACCTTATGGAGTATGTTTTCCTAAACGTTCCTGGGCGTGTGGTAGTGAAATAATAGGAGTGAGACACCATATCGCGAAGGGGCATTAGATAATGCTAAGGCATTAGAGTATCCCAACGGAGCTACAACAATTTACCGTCAGTCGATGTTTCGATGACACAAATCCACAAAACATATATTCTGGCATCATGGTGTGTTAGAGAAAAATATTTACTATTCACAGGAACAGAATTTATCCACTTTTTTGGTCCCGACAGTACAAGTTGTTCTGCCGAAAATTCGCCGTTTTCCGGCGCTCGATTATATAACATTTTCATTCGAAGGGTGCGAGTTAGTAAAAATGCATCCACACAGAAAATATGAAATATATTGTGTAAAACTATAAGTAATTGCATTTCTAATTCCTATTACTGATTCCTAAGACTGAAGCATATTCTACTTCCTTAACCTATTTAGTATTTGTGAGAACTTTTTGATAAATATTTATTAGATTTCTCTCTTTTAGGAGAATTGTATTTCTGTATCAGAACTCGTCAACTAGGCGGCCATTCATCAAATTCAGGATCAAAGAACCACTAACATGTTCTTTACTCGGGGCTATTTTCCTCCCGTACTGAAAAATGATAGCTATTCTTGTTTTTATTTCTGTACGCTGTCCGAGAATTCACTTTCCTCAGATTTCTCTGCAGAAGTGCGTTAGACCACTGGAACGCGGCCTCGAAACTTTGCGAGACAGACTGGTAACTGCCTCCAGACTTTCCTGAAGCAAAACCTAAATTTACATGTTTTCAGACTACGCTGCCTACTCTTATTCTATTTTTAGCCAGACTTACTCTAAACGGGATGATTGATAAAAACAATATTACTACTTGATTCCATACGGAATGATAACGGCGTATCTTTCTTTGACGAACGACTTTAGTGTAGCCGTTAATTCATTTTCTAGAATCACTATTGTCGTATCGTTTCTTATAATACGGCTTAAGATACCTCTTTCTGCCCCATGTAACCACGTTACAGAAGCAATTTCTCGTCTTCTGTCCCTCATTTGTTGTTTGATGTGGTCATCGTTTCCAAGATTCATTTCCGAAGACATCGCAACTATTTTCATTAATTACTACGTTGAATCTGCGCGAATAGCTCCATGTTAGAGAACATTACGTTAGTTTTGAATGCGGTAAATCTACTGTATTAATCATATGGAGGAACTCCGTTAATAGTTAACGTGGTAATGGTTTTATAATTTTTAATTATTCAGTAAAACTGCAGGTACGTGTAAAGCAAATGAGTTGTTCATCCCAGGTAATGCTTATCTCATAATACTCTATTGCTACATTACCTATTGGTAGTAAATTCTGTGAGTGAAGTAAACATTATTACTGAGTTAAAGAAATCTGTTTTGGCTTTCAGTGGTGGATGACTAAATAAAAAGAGTTTTAATAGAAACGATGTTAAAATAAATGATAACATATTACAAGTAAAATCCAAGGAAAGTAATGTATTTCAAGAAATATCTTCTTTGATTTAACCGTTGTGGAATCTCCGATAATAAACGCGTAACATTGCTCAAAAATAGTCCATTATATGAAATAAAATAAAGTATAAGATTAGGAAATGTTCTATGCATTATTATCTTTTTATTCATCAGAATTCTCATAATGTTAGTTTATTGTGCGAATGTCGTATTCAAATAACCAATACCTACTTTTCACAGTCAGTAGCAATGTGTTTAATAGCTCATGTAACCAACATTTTCGAGAGGAAGAATGGTACAGAAACATTTTTATGGCCCCCCTACCCTAAGCTTAATGGCCTCACATGGAGAGGATTATTAATTTTGACGATTCGGTAATTTCGAAGATATAAGTGATGATACAAGACAGACGGGAGAATCTTGAGAACATTTGCGTTGAAGCCGGTTAATCCATCACAGTTTCCCCTACTGATGCAACATGTACCGCCCATGATTGCAAAATTTCTAAATAATTTCATTATTATAATAATTTTATTGCACATTAATTAGATATTACCTTAGAAATAATAGTAACGAGTGTTTTGTAATAGCAACGCGGTGTACATTCAGAAACATTCGATATTAATATTTTTTCATTTCATTCTACCTTCACGTTTTCACGTATATTTATACAAAAAAATAAATAAGCCTTCTTACATGTCTAGTTTGAGAGATTTGTATAGAATACATTATTTCGAGCATTGAATAAATATCCTTAATCCAAAATTCGCCTCAAATAGCATATCTTCTTCCTTTCCTTGCTCTCGTAGCAACTGAGCTTGCACCGAAAAGTAACTGTCCCCTGTTCCGTATTCGGCTGGCGACCGGCGAAAAGCGCTTCGCGTAGCAGCCGCGTGGGGCGCTGGCGGCGATCGCTGATGGGCTCCGTGATCGGATTACGGGCGCGCGAACGACAATCATTTGATATCATCGGGGCCGTCACGGCGTCGCGCGTCATCCGCGGAGGCGGACAGGCGCTGATTTGGACTCTCGTTTCGCGCGTCAATCATACTCCCGATTTATATTTCTTCCTTCTTTTTTCACAAAAAAGGATCGGAAAGTGGAGTGTTCATGCGTGCGGTTCGGGAGCAGAACTCCCTCGGAATCGCGATTGGCACCTTCTACGGTGCAGAATTCGCGAGCGAAATTTTGTTATAGAGTGACGGATGAGAACGTTATTCTTCTCCCTTATAGTGTGATAGGAAAATGCATATGGGGGCCCCTATTTTCTAATTGTAATTTTCTGTTACTTAATACCATGCACCAATTTTCGCGTTTTTTTCAGGAATCTGAAGAAGAGACCTGTTTACATTCTTTTCTCGAATACTTTACACGCGCATTCTCGAACTGCTTTGCTATGAAATTAAGTGTGAATTTTCATTTTATAACTATTTGCTAATATTTCATGTATTAATGCACGTTTATGCGCTTTAAACATTTTTGTATTTATCTAATAATCACTTTCAATCATATTATTCTTAATGTATCTTTGGTTTTTAATTTGACAATTTAACTTACACTATTCTAGTTTTTAAATATTATTCTACAAACTGTATTTTCTACTAGTTTTTGTGTGTAATTATATTATGTGTTTTTGTTCCTTATTTTCCTTTTATAGAAAATCGTGTGCTTTTATCATTTGCAAACTATTAAATTGCATTGGAAATTTCAGCCAATTTGTGCTATAACTTTGAATGGGGACATGCGAATAACTTCTTACAAGCAAGTCAATCACTAACCAATAAAGTAAGTTACCTCGAAAGTCGAAAGAACCCTTCATTAAATCGAAATATCATCTGAATGTGGCAAACAAAAATAAAGCTTTCCGAACCCTAGTGTAAGGCGGCTTCCTTCCTCCGAGGGAGAAACTTCCATTAGAACCGCAATATCCCGGGGTCGCGCAAGACGTCACCACGCAGTATTTCTCCGCGAGTCGGGCGACGCGAACCGTATATAACGAGTTCCCAAGAATAGAAGCAAATCGTCTTCGGCGGACTAAGCTGGAAGGGATACATCTTGGTCGCCGGGTTTTGAGGTTAACCGTTGAAGCTGTTTCTGCTTACTTTTTATTATGCACATAATTCGCCCTTATTTCGCAGCGGTGGCGGCGGCAGTCGGTCGAGCGCGGGCGCTCGGTGTAATTGCCCGTTACGCGGACTTTTGGCATGTCGACACCAGAGTGCGCAGCGAGCTGCTCTGTCTGGATGCGCTCCGAATAAACTCGCGGCGCATGGCATTTATTATTGCCTTGATTAAAGCATATCCGGCGACAGGCCTTTGGGGGCGTAGAAATTGGACTCGGGCCGACTCGAGTGGACGCCTCGCGCGACTCGGAGGAAGTGGGTGAAGATGGCGAGGGCCAGGCTGCGCTAGAAGAAAGGCGCTCTCCGGGAAGATATTTTAATCTAAGATGGAAAACAGTTTAATTCTTTAAACTTTTGTACCTAATGCTAAGGTTTTACTCGTCTCATGCCCATTTGTTGAGTCTAATTGTACCTGTACGCTTTTAACACAAGTGTCAAGATTTGCAGGCCGGCCGGTCGGATTTACTCTTATGGGTACCCCGGAACGGACTTTGTGTAAGAGCCCTTCTTATACAGTTCATTCCTTCAGTATGCAGAAAATGTTATGTACTTATCTGGGTATCATGAGAGTCAGTAATAAAAGGTAAGCTCATAATATCTACTACTTTTAAGTGTAGTACTACAGTATTTTACATTTTCTATGTACTTGCATATTATCACAAGAAAAAAGAACTAAAATAAAGAATCAACATTGAGAGCCATAAATGTTCATTATATTAATTAGAACCAACAATATTGTATATAGCAATTATAATAATGAAACATGGTAATATGGTATATTGGTAATAATGGCACAACGGTAATATTATTATACGCGAGCGAAAGAATATTTACGATCGCAGAAGCCTCCTCTGCCTGTGAAAGAGATTGGCGCAGGGAGGGAGAGTCAAACGGTTGCAAGGCCGGAGGCTCTTGGAAGGTAACGTTCACCCACACATGAGTCTCTCGGCGGTTCTCACATCGTTAGCTTCAAAGGGGAGGCCGCGAGTAGGTGACTCGCCGATATTTGAGCGGGATTCGGTGCGGAATTCGTTCCAATCCCACACATACAAGTCCGACGAGAAGCATGAATGAAGCATGAAGAAATCCTGCTGTCAGGATTGCCTAGATTCCGGCGGTACTCACGTCGATAGCTTCAAGGGGGAAGCTGTGAAGAGACGGGTTGAGGGCCTCCAGTTATCCGGACCTTGGTCCGGGCAGCCCTCAGATGGGCCCTTGGTTTCGTAGTGACAGTGTCCAAAACTCATGGGTAATTGAGCAGAGATTCTTCCCGGCTTATTGTAAATGACACTTGATTCGACGCCGGTGCCAGCCAGGAAAGCTAGTAGCTCTGAGCTGGCAGAGTAGCCCCATCCACCCTTATGGAAAGGTTACCGTGAAGATTAACTGCGTTCCGTCGGGATCCAAGTGCTGCGTCTCCGGGTGGCGCGGGAAAAAACAGCGATATTTTAAAAATATTCACATATTTATATGGAAGCTACGAAACAATTTATATTTTTAATTCTACGCATCAATGCTCCATTTTCTATATCACACACTTGATCTTTGAGAAATATTTGAGTATAATTTTTTTTACAAAAATACGACTTTGGTATTTATCTATTTCAGATGGCAGACCGAGTACAAAATTAGTTGCTTCAATAGTAGAGGAAGTAACTTTCTAACTAACGTATTTATTTTCGGTTACGTTTATACCATGTGTGATGGTTTAGTCTGACACTATGTTGGGACCATCACCAATCTTAATAGAATCACGGTAGGAATGAGAAATTTAGGACATTATTACTTGAAAAACAATCAAACAAAATAAGTTCGAAATGGACGCGATTAGCAAGAAATAAATTTGTTAAATGTGAACAAATTTCCGCTAATATAAATATTAACGGCGTGAGAGACAAGTAAAACAATTACGTTCTTGTAAATTTTGGAAAAAACACAAAAGAATAGAGAAATATGGCGTTTATGCTATTTTATAGTGTACATGTAGCACTATCTCTGCTTAAAGTTTACAGAAATATTTTGGAGAAGTTCTTTGAGAACATATTGCTCGCAGTATTGCGGGAAAACTAATAATATGTTCGAAACAATGTGCATGACCGTAATGAAACAACTATGGAGAACAAATTGTATTTGAAGGAAAAATCTCTATCTTCAATTTTGTAGTTGTAGGAAGAAACCCGAACATTTTTAAAAATTTCGAAAATTTAGAGTTTAACTTGCAACTGGACCTTATATGTAAATTTTACTCAATTCATACAAGAAATTTAAAGAAAAAATTTGGAGTTTTTTTCCGAACATTTGTAAAATGTACGGGAGGCTTCATGTAAAGTATTCCCAAATTTTAAAGATTTTTACAAAATCTCGAAGATTCTGCGCGAGCCTGATGGACTGGGGTTTCTTCAATTCGGAGAAAATCCTACGCATGATTTAGGCGCTAGTAGTGTTCAAAGACGGACAAACAAACGGACAGACGGACAGACTGACGGACAGGCAGACGTTTTGAAAAGAACCACTTTTTCGGTATCAGGGGACCCTAAAACGTGTATTTCCGTTGAAATATCGAAATCGATTTTCGGCAGCATTACATAACTGTCCCTATACTATAATACTCCGTATTACGTACGCGGGAAAGTAAAAATTTGTCAGTTGGAGTGTCACGACATGATTTGGCAGGGCTAGGGTGTGAAAGGTGGGAAGAGGAGAGTGAGGAGAAAGAGAGAAGAGGACAAGCTATGGCGGAGAAGGGAAGGCCGAGAAAGGGGTAAGGGGATTTTTCTTAGAGTTTTCGTCTAATATAGAAAGTATAATGTCATTACTAGTTGTGAAACTATTGCTTACTAACCCGAGTTCTTATACTGTTTCTATATTAAGCCTATCATAATAGTTCTGATCAAGAATAGGATTGCCAAAATCTATTGAACGATCTGTGTTTATTCTATGATGTGTAAAGGAATTTATTCTAGAGGGAAGTTCATTTATATTCCGTTACGTTCAGAAATTTTTTCTCATTTCTTTTTGTTTGTCCAATTTCAAGTGGGCAATCTTCACAGTGAACCGGGGAGACACAGTTTTGACGATCTAAAGTTCAAATCAAATTTTTATGTGTTTGATTAAATTTTGTTTTTATTTAAAAAATGTTTAAAGTTTTTAGTTACACTATTTTGTAATTCCATGTCAAATTAACTTTTCCTTCTATTACTTACAGTGTGAATATACGATAGTTGAAAATAATATAATGCTGTTTTTTGTGCTTTTGAGTTAGCTAGTTTATAGCCTTTTAGTGATATTTGCGGTCTACATTTAGCTCTTACAAGAAAATGTTCCGAGTCACAGTCTTGTTTTTTCTATGTTCTAATATCCAATACGTTAGTTTTATGACGGGAATCGATCATTGTTTCATAATATATATGTTATCTGAGTCCCCTTATGGATTTGTTTATTTGAGTGTAGTATACTACTAATGGTCAAATTGTTTGACACAAGTCCCACCGCTCACTGCCCGCTATCGTTATTCTCCTGTTGAAGACTACATTTGTCCTAAATTCGGCGCATAAGTTATATCATTTCCCATTTGGACATGTTAATCCTCTAATAATATCTTAATATCAAATTTAGGAGTTGTTTTATGTATTCTATCAGTTTATCATAAAATGAACTCTACGTTTTTATCTGTGTAGTCCATCGGAGCTTGGAAGTCAATGAGGTGTTACAGAATTTTTATCTAATACGAAGCATACATATTCATGAATTATATGATTTAAAATTCATTATAGCTCCTTGTATTTCTTTCTTAACTGCAAGTTCAACTGCTGCATTATCTGTTTTGGTTGCACTAAATTTACAGATAATATAACCTCCAAATTATTTTATTCCTTTGTCCTTCCATCTCTCTCCTTGTATTGATAACATATATCCACTATACATTTTTTTTAAGATTTTCAAAATATTAGTTACAGCTCCAAACTTGTTCAAAGACAATACATTCCATAAACCAAAATATAAAAAGTTTCTTTTCCCGACTGCATGATCGTCTTACTATTTCTATCCGGATATTATTTTTAAGTTGATGAACATTGATCTTTTCACGGTATGGGTATTAATTCCTACGGCCAACCCCCAACCTGAGGCACCAGTATTTATATAGGTTTTGCTCCCCCTGAGACATAGGCTTCATTACACCCTCCAGAGTCATCTCTACACATCGTTTTCTGTTCCATAGCCTTTCGTCTAATCCCTACTCGCCAAGGCGGCAAACCATTATTGGTGTTGAGGCAAAACTTATGGTGTTGAGGATGATCGCTACGCGATCGAAAACATCTTTAGGATAATCTGTTTTTTTTGATACCAGACACATGTTTTATTTACCGTACTTAATTTTAGAAGATTCTACTCAGGCAGCGATCTAAATCATTCCTGAAATATTTATTTTGGAAACTTCATAAAGTGATTCAGAGTTTACTGTTGCTTTCGGCAGGGGGTAGAGATTCGGTTTTCTTGTTTTCCATAGCCTTTCGTCTAATCCTACTCGCAAGGCAGCGGGGCAACACTTATGGTGGTTGAGGCAAAACTTATTGGGGTTGAGGATGATCGCTTACGCGATCGAAAACCATCTTTAGGATAATCTATTTTTGATACCAGACTACATGTTTTATTATACCGTACTTAATTTTAGAAGATTCTACCTCAGCAGCGATCTAAATCATTCCTGAAATATTTATTTTCGGAAACTTCATAAGTGATTCAGAAGTTACTGTTGCTTTCGGCCAGGGGGTAGAGACTGACGTTGCCAAAATGAATCATACTCTATTAAGGAGCCCCCCAGAAGGCATATTCTGAGTAAAATACATAATACAAAAAATAGTACGTGTAGGAAGAATGAAAAATCTACATTCGTGGTTAAAGGGATCTACAAAATTAGTTTTCTCTTGAAAGGTGCACATTTTAAAAGTAATTTTCTACCTGTAATACTTTGTAAATACGTTCATACTGTACAAGAAAGGGAAAAAATGTTAAAAACCCCTATTTAAGAACCTCAGCGAAAAATTCAAAGGTTACTTCGGAAGTCATTTTTTAAAAGTTCTTAAATAATTCCACAATAGTCAATCGATTTGTCATAATTAAAAAAGATAACAATTTAAAACCAATTTTTACAGCATTGATGTATAAATATGCCTTATGATGTCTTCTAAATCGTGACGCTTAAAAATTCATAGTGCTAAGATACATTCGATAACATAGCGAATATGTGGATATGCCATGTGGATACGTATCTTTAATAGAAAGGAAAAAGTCGGAGTAATGAAAAAGAATGGAAGAAAGGCTTTTTTTCATAAAGTAACCGACTGAATGGATGCATTTTGCTATAAAGCGTCACGCGATATGACGATTTCAACAGCAAATGTATCTCGATGGTAAAACGTAACAGAAAAATACGGAGGAAGCTTACCATTAAGCTGATTTCACATCGAAAAGCGATTGTAAATGCGCCTTTAGATTTCTTTATAGTAAGTTATAAAATGGCCAACAGTCCTTTTCCTGTAAAAGGAATAAAATGAGCAAATATCCATAATAATGTAAAATTCATGTGCTGTAAACATTATTTTGTATAGGATGACGAAACAAAATGCAGTGTCAGAATGTGTTATTCTGAAAATCGGAAAATTTTAAAACTGACTTCAATATTGAAAATATCAAGATGAAATTTTAAAGAGTGTGCTGTATAATACTGTTATGAATGTACAATAAGTATTTTAATTATGTTTATTCCTAATGCACAACTAATACGTATAAGTACGGGCTTTTCACACCGTGAGATGGGAAATACATGCAATTTTCCATAGGATAAATCATCAAATTATCTGAGATATGGATACTTTTCTAAACCAACAAAAGCACCGACTGGGTGGCGTTACGTCCTCTTATTTTCTTGTTGGAGCTGTCAGCGCGTGCCACAGGGCGCCCGTGGAGTAAGTTGGGGGAAGGGGTATCTCTGGGAGGAGGCCGAACCGCAGACAAGCGGTGAGGCAACCCGCTGCTTGAATTAATGAGCTCTCCCCCTCCCCTCCAACCCCGCACACAGGGCCTGCAGCCAAGAAAGTACTCGCGGCCGGGCACCAAACAATATGGTAAAATGACAGCACAATGAAATATATACACGGGCAGATCCTGCTCTCTCTTTTTTCCCCACTCCACCGCGCGAGACGCCCAGACAGACGAAAATTGCATTGTAGATTTTGGCACGGCTTTTACTCAATACTGTCCATTGTTTCCCAATATCCTTTTCTTCTCGACCGCTGCG
>BOPP01000005.1:17819702-17872372 GCA_017312745.1 Gryllus bimaculatus | reverse complement strand
AAGCATGTTTTCTCGAGCTGCTTTCCATTATTGAGAGAAAATATGAGCGCTGCCCTTCATCTGATAGCGGTCGGAAAAGTTGTGAGAAGCGCCGTCCGCTTTGCAAACAACATCCCATCTCCCCTTCCGCTTCCCAGAGTCGCTCTTAATTCCGCAAAATGGAACTATTTCATTTGGAAGCTTCCTTTGAGTGCATTACACACATTCGCCATATAATTAACAAAAGAACGCGGAGACGCGTGTGGTTTGTGTACGCGACAATCGGGGCGTCCAATCTTTCTGCGGAGGAGATGCAATCTCTAGTGGCAAATGCGACGCAACGGGCGGTCGGCCGCAAAGCACGCATATTTCATCCCGTGCGGCGCCGTGGAGAACGGGTGCGATTCAGGTGCTGTTATTTCGAGTATGAATATTCGCTCGTATAATTGGATAGAACCCCGCGGGCGGCGGGGATGTTAGCTTCAGAGCTCGCCGTGGGGAGCGCTGTCCCCGGCAGGGCCGGCAAGAGACGCGTCACGGAGGAACTGCTCAGTGCAGGCAAATGTAACAGATATTAACATAATTACACCGATATATAGGGCAAATTACGGGCGTGGTTCAAGTGGGTAAACCGAGGAGTTAGCCCAGGTAAATAAAGAAGGATTTATTTGTGATATCGGCTGTATGTCATTCAATAGTTTTAGAAATCCTTCCTTCTTATCAATAACAATCGAAATAAAAGGTTAAAATAATCTAAATAATAATAAATACCTTTCTTTCGTTAGAAAAATGCATATTCCTTCTTAAACTACAGTTAATTTGTTTCGATTCTTCTTAAGGAACAGCGGACTCTTAAAACTCTGAATAGATGCCGACGTAAGGAAAAACCTGTCCTGCCACTGGCTGTGTTAAGTCGCAATAACATTTCCAAGTCATAAAAATTATTATAATAACAATAATCGTTTCTGTACTTACCTAGTTCTCTAAATGAGTCTTTAAGGTCAAGGTCATAAGACGTACCAGGCGTAGTGATTGCGAAGTTAACCGGCCAAGTCCTTTCAAGACTATTAATGGACATATTTTGTATTATTCTAATATTAAAAATAAGCATTCCTTAATTATTATCACTTTGAGGAAGTTCTTCTTGATGTTTTGCACCAAAGTCTTCTCTGCTGGAGCCTCCTCTATATGAGGCATTTTCTATGGTCAAAGGGTTGATAGGTTTCTAGTTGATTATTTTCACACATATAAGGTAATTTCGAAGCAAAATTCTTAATTATTTGTATAAATGTGAAGCTGTGTTTGCAACTTGTGTTGTAAATCCACAGGCCAAAACGTTTCAGGACCTCGTGAGATGTCAAAAAGACTCCAGCAGTAGTATATTAATATATTGAAGGAATCCGCTTTATGGGCCCACGAAGAATGATGTACATAAAAATTGCATCAAAAGATCATTTCTCTCGCAGAATCGATCAGTTTTCATTTTAGAAAGTACGCATCCGCGCTTGGGTTGTTAATGTTCGATGGATTCGATGAGAGCGCTGTTTGTGGCAACGCTCCAAAATGTTTCGATGCCGAATTTGTACTTGAGAGTCTCATTTTGCATTTGAAAAGATGATACACTTCTATTCATCCTTCCTTCCTTAAGTAATTACAAATATCTACGGAATCGTAAAGTAAACTTTCAATGAACATAAAATAACATAAACATACATGTGAATATGAATGATCGCAAGAAACATCACGTTGCAATAACACGCTTAAATTAATAGTGGAATTTTCAATGTTCAAGTCGCGAGCGCCTGTGAAAAAGTGAAAGAAAGTGACGTTTTCTTCGAGTCAAAATGGTGTCCATAAAAGATGACCCTAAGGGTGCAAGAAGATTGCATGTCCACGAGCAAACGGACGTAGCACTGCGTTCACATCAAATCCAAACCCTATGTAAACGTCCATATGCGGCGTTTCCCCGTCCGATCGCCAGGAGCGCTACGGGAGCTGCTCTCCAGTCGATATCGATTTGCATCGGGTACGAATCTATCAATGACATCCCGCAATAAAACAACGCCCGATGGGAACACCCATTAAAATTGGTTTTACGAGCATTCCACACGCAGGGAAATATTAAAAATCACAAATTCTGTTCGTCGACGATTAAATCACAGTCCGTTTCCTGGAATGACGTAATAAACAGCAGAACACAATAAGCAGTTATGAGCCGAGTCCGCGAGGATGGCGACGATACACGAGAGCTCTGTAAGGGCCCACTTTGCATTGTGCTGGTGCTATTATTTATCAAAAACTATTGGTTATGAGTGTCCCTAGGATTAAAATTCGTCTATTTAATTTTTAATAGGCAACACTCGTTCGAATTCAGTTGGTCTTCGCAGGACAATTCTAGTGGCCCACTGCGTTGTTAATTAGTTTTACTACACTTCTCCTATCCATTCCAGGCGAATACCAGAGCAGTACCCTAACAAGCCGACGACGGACCACGCGAGATCTTTCCTTCCTTTTTCTTGTCCAGTCCTCAGCCTGTTACTCAGTTCCACTTCCATTCACTACACCACCACATAAGCCAGGAGGCCAGCCGGGAGCTTACAGCTTGTCCTGGCTGGCGCGAAGCCGAGTTGCGGGAGTTAACGTGAACGTGAAAATCCAAAAATGCCGACGTGCAGATCGACGTAAATGTCACATTCAAATGGAGGCGGAATAACGACACTTCCCAGGATATATGAGGTACTACACTTATGGGAATATTAATTAAATCCGTAGACGCGTCGGGAACACTATTGATGTGGGATTGTACAGGTCTCATCGTGACCTTTCTAATGTTACACAGGTAGCGGCGGGTACAGCGCAACGTGCTGTATTAGACTATTTTCGGACGCGTCGATTTCTCAGGTCCTTGGTTCCATTACTGTAGTGCATGTTTCTTTTATCGCGGGAGGTGCTGTTGATCTTCCCTCGCGATCCAGCGGCGATCTACACGTCGGATTGCGGGGATAACAGGTATCTCCCACCTTCATGATAAGACCAGCGTCGACCTTCAAGATGGCTTGTAGTTCTCCCCATCCACGAATCTCCCATCAATGGAGCACCGCTTCAACAGGGAAGCTCTAAGCTTCCTACATGTATAGTAGTGTAAGGGGCAAGGATAGCTTAAGAAAGGTGGAGGAAAGATTTCTAGTTCCGTCGCTCATTTGGTGGGATACTGCTCCGGCTCTGGCATTGTGTTGATCCGCAAAACCACGGAAAACGTCGGACCAGAGCGGAAGTTTCGCGAGGTCTCCGGTCAGCAGCAGAACTCGACCTGTCTGTCTTCGAAAAACCCTCCACCGTAAGGAATCGAACACCAGAACCTTTCGAACCAGTTGATGCTCTTAGAGCCTTGGTCTGCAAATTACTTGAATGGATTTCTTTTCTTTTCTGCATCAGTTTCTTCATCATGTGAATACAATACTTTCTGTACCCAATAACATGTTCCAGAAAATGCCTTATTTACGAATATTACCAATTAGATTTCTTGCAGTTCTGCAATAGTTACTTCAAAGTAAACATTCAAGTTAACATTTCTGTCTTTTGCAGCGTTGGATTCGATAAACGAAGTATCATTATTTCAACAGTTTCATACACCATTTCTCTCTCATATGAATATGAAAATGTCGTTACAGGAAATGTGTAATTAAATGACTGAAAGTTGAACTTCAGAGAGTTCGCGGAGGGTGATATTTATTTTACCGCGAAAAGTACTCCTTTGCATCCATTGTAATAACACTGCTTCCAAACTGTTCTACATCATACTGCACTAAGAATAATGGCAGTATTATGGAGCACCCATTACGTTTCACAAAGCGAATTAAAAGTACAGCAGCACAAGAAGAGGACTACAATTTCCCGCTATTAATAATGGCTTTATAATCAACAGTTCCCCTTCAGCCTGAAGGCAGCTGTGCGTCGGCCACGTCAGGTAAATATGGAGATTCAAGTATCCCATTCCATCCCTAACACCATTTGGGCCCGAGGGTATTGAAAATGCTAAGCAGCGCACTTCCCCGGCATTACAAAGGGGAAAGTCGGCAGATACTTGGTTAATACAATTTAAAGCATCCTCCCCCCTCGAGAGCTCGCCGTCGGGGAGCCTCATATTCTCAGGCAAACGACTTCTCCGTCGCAGTACCACGGAAGAAGCAGCATTTTCATGGCCCCGTCTCCGGGGAGGCGGACGCGGCTACAAGTAAGATGCATTAGGCGTATTACAGCGCGATCCGGCGCGCACACCCCTTCGAGGCGCTAGGGCTTCCTCCACTGCCCCCGGACTGCGCCCTCCGCCCTGCGCCCTGCGCCCTCCGCCCTGCGCCCTCCGCCCTGCGCCCTCCGCCCTGCGCCCTCCGCCCTGCGCCCTCCGCCCTGCGCCCTGCGCCCTGCGCCCTGCGCTCTGCGCCCTTCGCTCTGCGCCCTTCGCTCTGCGCCCTTCGCTCTGCGCCCTTCGCTCTGCGCCCTTAGGTGCGCTGTGCGCATTCAGCGCCTTGAAGCGTCCGGTCTCTGCGAACCAATAACCCGTGATTCCACGATCTCATGAAACAGCCGCGTATATTTTTAAATGCAGGTACTCTATATTTTTTTTATGGCGATTCGTTAAATCATTTCCAGAAAGGAAACGTTTTATTTTCAACGTATATTCGCTTTTCTAAGAAGCTGCTGATGGCAAAAATTCTCACCCACTTTATTAACCGTGGTGTTTCACAAATGAATACGTAACTCTGGGTCCTTGAGTTGCTCATATTGCTCAACATCGAGTTAAAAGCATTGTCCTTGTTGAAGCTGGAATGATTTCTTGCTAACATAAATAATAATGTAAGTATAAGAATAATATATCGATAAAATAGATTTCAATCTCTTGAGTTCAGTTGTCATTTGTATTTGGACGAGTTGCATTCACTAGGCAGAAAGCGTTCTGATTTCATTTTTATTTATTTGTATCACATTTTTCGTGATGGGTTTGAGATTGACTGGCAATTTGTTTAGAACAATTGTTCAGAAGACCAAATACCTGATAGACAATAATTCTTTTTATTATTTTCCAGAGATTATTTTATATACGGTTCACGAATTCATGAAAAAACAACAGAAGATGAATTCGTTTCTATATCAAATCTAAAAATGAAGATGGGGATACTTTTCCCTCTAAGTTACGTCGATGGATGCAGCAAAACCGACTGTGATAACAGAAAAACGAAACAGCTATGGCTCCATTTCTGCCATTTGTGCGTTTTCGTACCTCGTTAAAAGGAAACATTTCGTACACATTATAATTAAGTCTACTAAGAGAACGTAATATATTTGTCACAACCCCAGCAACCAGTAGGTGAAATCTTTTCCACCAAAAATACCAGACATACCCCTTCAGGTCTCGTTTGCACGTATATTGGCGGTGCCCACGCCTAAGACGCCACGTCGACACCGCAACTGACAGACTGTGAGAAAATTCGCATAAAGCTGATCAAAAGTCATAAAGCGAATTGCGAGCAACGGGATTTTTCTTCAAATAGTTGCAATAATGAAAAGCCCTTGCATTGAATAATATTCAAGTAAAGATGGTGCCTTTCTTTTCCATCACCCACAAATCTGAGGCTCATACATCAGTATCATCTTTGTGGCTTTTAAATGTGGGCAACAGCTCAGCTTTACACCGACGCCCTCTGCTATCAGTTTATCTTCCAGTCATTTTACCCCTGGGCTACGTACCCAGCCTCCTAAACATCACGCCGCAGTGGCCTTTACGTCCCAAGCAGCGCGCACAAGTTGCCGCTGAAACCCGAAGGCCCAAGGCGACGGCCAAAGTTACCGCAGTATAAGGATGTATTGTGACGTCACGTCGCAGTCTGCCGACCCATTAACGTAGCTTCCTCCATATGTCCAGTGGCTGGGACCGTTTCCACTTTCGTACATCCTTTTGGGCAAGTGGGAGGAAAGGGAAGTAATGGTTTCTACATTAGGTGATGCAGGTGGTTTCGAAAATCCCCACACAACCCAACATTCATACCGGAGGCGGGATTCTAACCCACGACCCTTTGAGCTGAAACATCCGAGGCACGATGCGGCGGCCTTAGCGACATCGCTACCTAATTCGGCTCGATGTTGAATACTGACATGCCTGATGTTTCATTTCTTGAAATTACCCTTTTTAAGCCGTTATTCTATTCATCAAAAAGATTAAAATGAATTATTTGTCTGTGTCAACAAACTATTTTAGACTGTTGGCCAGATTTCTGTACTTATCCCCACCGCGCGCCACCGTTGACCTCGTACACGGCTGCGAGGCTCGACGCGACGCCCCACGGAGTCGAAGAGGCTTAAAGCTGACTGATGAGCAGAAGCGCAGAGAGGTGATCTCCTACTCCTGTGTCGATGAATCATTTGATAGCAATGTTGGCAATGTGTCAATAAAAAGGCACCTGGAGAATCCACCTCGCAGGATGTGCAGAAGATGACAGAAGTAATAACTACGGTGTAAGTGCTTTATTTCCCGAGCTAATTGCCAAGAACAAGGATCAACGTTTAGTGAATTGTGATAATTCTAACGATAATAACTCCTGAAAAACGCATTGTACAGAAAAATGTAATTTTTAGAAAATATAAAATCCAGAGATTGGCATTAATATATCTATTTTCAAAAGTTTTATTTTCGAAATACTGATGTAAATATTAAGACACGCAAAATCGTTTACTCCTGCCTATACTCTGGACTAATATCGCACTAATCACAACTAAGTTATACAGAACTCTTCTTTGAAAAATTAGCCAGTATGCTCTATTGAAACTGCCGCTGTCCGTAATCATTTCTGTAAACTTCTGGTGTTACAACAGCATGTACATTCTCGCATTAATTGTATGGTTTACCTAATATTAAAATACTACTTGAATTATAAATATCATCATTCACTAAAGTCATCTCTAGGTTCAATATTGCAGCTGTGGAAAGATGCCGAAAAATTTACAGTTTTCAAAAATTAAGAAAGTCAAACAAACATCAGGCCCTTGCCTTTTAATCCGAGAAAAAATTTAAATAAAACATTTATATCTATGTTGAGAAAATTTTGAAAAATATCGTTGAGGCTTTAATTACTTCAAATTCAAACTATTCGTTACAAATCGGCAGGGCCTTGAGTTCGACAAGATCGATCGAGAAATATGAATTTCGGAGCAAATATGAATGGTTTAGGTGCTAGTGTTGTCCGCAGATTGACAGACATTTTTCCGTCAACCAGTTTTTAGGTATCAAGAACCCACAAAATATGAATTCCGACTATATAACGTATTATAGGTATTAGAGTAATTTACTATAAAAAAGAGTAAGGATTACCTTTGCCAGACTGTTTTGGTCTTTATTTTATCGACAGAAAATTGTTTTTTGAACAGTAGTTTCTCATATAATACAAAATGATTGCAATATACTAAAATATAAAATACATAAATAGAAACGTTTCGGAAATGATTATTTCTATCTTCAGACGAGTTAAAATGTCAAAAAAATATAATATTTTTAAAATGGTCAAAATGAAACAGAAGAATTGTATAACATCAATATACATAAGTCCCGTGACTCTATCATGCTGCATAATGGCAGATTGCTGTCAATATCAAGACTTAAATATATGAAGTGCAAATAATAAATAATTGGTAGAGTATGCACTTCGCAATGCTTCTCCCTTTTGTTACATGTTGATTAATTTTAGGTTTTTAATTAGATTAGAAATACAGGAAACAAAATGGCCACTTCCATACCTTCAGTTCTTCTTTAGAACAAGTGGCGACTGATAACACACCTCTTCTCCTTGTTCTGTTTTCACTTTTTCACTTCATTTTTAGTTGTTAATGACCTCAGCAGTTAAATGCTACTTGGAATATATACAAGTAAAAAAGTTAAGTTTGAAATAAGAAAACACCGTATTTTTTAACTGTGTGTCTTGTAATGAAAAATGTAAATAATTTCTAATACAAATAAATGTCAACTGAAAAGAAAAAAACAAATGTGACAATGGAATATAATGATACGAATGTTGTCTCGCTAATCATTATTAGATCATATATTTAATATAACATTCGTGAAGGCAACAAAGAATGAGAAAACAACAAAAACGTGAAACGAACAACATCTCGCACCAATTACTTCGTACTACACATTTTTTCTTTGGTAATTATCCGGAAAAGTGATAACCCGAGAGCGCACTTAGACGGGTCTCCCCGAAACTCAAACGAGCCCTTCTCAACTGTAGCTTATTATCTCAGATTACTTCCTCACAAACGAACGGCGACAAAGGTCATGAGCACTCTCGCATTTCGCGTCCGGTCCTTAATCCCGCGAAACAAAAGAAGAGAAAAGGGCGCAAAGGTGAGAAAAATAAACGCCGCGCGCATATTTACGACCGTGGTTGTTAAAGTAATGGGACGTAATTTTAACGTTTCTCCCTTTTATCGGCCCGCTTTTCTTGCAGAGGTCGCCTCGCGAGGATGCACTTCGCGTCAGGGGCGCTCTCCGGCGGCCGAAGGATGAGGCAGGGAAAAGCCCGTCGCCGCTGTGAAGCAGGCGAGGGACGCAGAGAGGACGCCAACCGGACCGGCGGGTAGGAGTGAGAGGCAGAATTCACAAATACAGGACGCTACAGAATGAATGTTGCTCGTTTCTAGGACACGCAGGAAGTCAGAAGATGATAATTTTTATTTTAGGTCGCATCAACATCGAGGTCATTAGCGACCACTGTTGTATTTAACAGTGAAGATCATATGATATTGAATGATAGGAAGTGACAGGACGAACACAAATACAATCCTGTTCGAGGCAGAATTTGTACCCGCGATCCTTTAGTCCGACGCTACGGCACCACTGCCTTAAGGATCTGGGCCATCCGGACAGGCGATCAATATTTGCCAATGAACATATGGTGAGAAATATCGTATAACAAAGCCAGTGACTTTGGACCAAAATTGTTTACGTTACTGACTTTGCGTTGGTCTTTGTGACATGGATATTCTGCGCAGACTCAGAGATTTAGCCTGACAGTCAGAGGTAATCATCTTCGTTCCCGTATATTTTCTAGAGGTTTATAAAGTGCATTCTGTGACACTCATTATAATGAATAAGTGTGAAGCATTATTGTAAAGACGAGAACTAGAATGAAGCGAAGAAAGAATAGAAAGACAGCAGAATGATGATAAACAGAAGAAAGAGGACTGGGGAATCGGCGTCTGTGAGATGAGGTCGACAACAAGAATGAAGTAAGTAGAGCGTATTGAAGATAAAAAAATAAAAAGACCGGCAAAGAGTGTTTTGCTAATCATTATGTATTTTATTAGTCGATGTACAAATGCCAATATCTCAAAATTCAAGATGTCAAAAGTTTCAACCTGTACAAAAATTGAAATAAAGTTCTTATTTTGTGAAAACGTTAATCGATTTTCTTGTACTCTATTTAAAAAAGTTCTAAGCATGTTAAAAAAGTTCTCTTTCACCTCAAGCGATTATCATCTTTTGCGAATGAAAACCATATTAAAATGGGAATTTTAATTTGTTAAGAATGGCAAAAAAAGGAAACATTCAAATATGAAATAAAAATTCAAAAAAATACTTCGTGGATTATATTAAATTTTCAAAATGAAAATGTACAGTACATTTTACAATTTATTGTGTTTCTTCATTTTCAACTTCAATTGTCATTCTAATTTCCGACTTCAGAATCAGAATTTTGTACCTCTGTTTTCGATTTTCTTTCGGACTCGTCCCACTACTCACCGAATTGCTTCTGAGGCAAGACGCAGCTGCAAAGGACGAGCCGACAAGGCCTGCGAGGTCAGGGGCTGAGGGCGCCGTCGAGTCTGAGAAGGCGAGTGCACGTCGACACAAGGCACGTTGAGGAGCGGCCCCGCCGGCGCCGTGTCAAGGCTCTCTGGAGGGCTGTCGGCACGTCATCAGCCGGTCACGGGCGGAGGGGCGGCCGCGCCGCAACACAGGCAAATGAGCCACTTGCTCCGACCGACATGTCGCATTACTCCCGGCAGACGGCGCTGCGCGGCGCGGTGGGATGTGGGGGTGGCCCCCTCCCCGCCTCCCTTCCCCACACCACGCCCCCCCTCCCGAGCCGTTTCTCCGTGATCGAACAGCCCTGTGCTGGACGACTGGTGGCACTCGCACGAAGGCGTTGTGGCAAGGAGAAATGCGAAAAAAGGACGAAGCTAGCGTCTTAATCACTGATTGATTGTTTCTAATTCCGGGCGCGTAAACTACTAAGATCATTACTCTCGTAAGTATAGTGAATGTTTTTTGCTCGGGAGATGGCGGTAGACTTCCCTCGCATGACGATTACCGGAACCGACGTAACGTCAGCTAGCTGGGTTTTCCCTAACCAGGTATCTCTCTCCAGCGGGGCACCACTCCATCCGGCACAAGCTCTAAGCTCTCGACCGCTCTCCCCGTTTTTTATTTTTTCACTTTACGACAATACCGTTTAGTTCAGAAATTCATTTTTTGTAATGGCAGAAGGAAATGAACAATTTTTATAGGTAAGTTTTTTTGTATTTTTTGTGGATTTGATCGATTTTAATATCATTTTAATGGTACGTGCTTTAAATAATATTTACGAGATGCAACAAATGTTCACCACAGAATTCCTGAATAGCATATTCGATTTCTTCCCTCATATATTGTAATGTCAGCCGTTGCGAGTACTATGTAATCTAAGGTTTCTGTGTCACGTAACCAGCGTCAATGTCAGATCGGCCGATTTCGCGATAAATAAAGGCAAAGATTTTATGGAAAAGAACAGTCCAAACCAAAAGTTTGCGAGCTGAGTTCACTCGAACAAAACGAAGAAGCCTCGAGAATATCAGTAGCATAGTAGGTAAGGTCATCAAAATCCGCCCCCTAATCATAACATAATACGATATAACATGATTTTTGAATATCACTTCCACTGTTAACTTTATCTACTTGGAAATAAAACAATTCGTTCTTTCCAAAATTACAGAAATGTACAAAAAGTAATAAACATGCTTTAGATCATAAATATTTGATTGTATAAATTTAACTCAAAGCCACAAAGTCAAAGTCGGCAAATGTCATAAATAAAAACCAAAACAAAAGCTGATGTCCTGTAAAAGATTTCTTGCGATCAGTGACGTGCTCCGCCGCGGAAAAAGAGTTTTGGATCAGAGCACTTTCTGCTTCCGCACGTCGTTCTCTTGCCCGTTTAAACAGCATCGCGTTCGCACTGCCATAAAACGCATTATGCTTTGTCACCCACAACTACCGATGAAATAGAGCTGTTAGGTTGTTGCCACTCTGCTTCTACCCTTTTCCCCGCTGAGTTTCCATTGCCATAGCACACGACAATTAAAAGTTAAGGGTGTTGCGCTAAGCATATCCAAGTATTCCAACTATTAAGCAGCCAGGGCATTTAAGGTACACAGGAGGGTAACAACACACTCAATACACGAACGTTTTTATACACTATTTAATGAAGATCTAAGTTTCGTATTAAAAGAATATGATAGGGAACTACCTATTTCAAACGAATCAAATATACCCATCTCTAAATTAGTACATCATTTACCCATCTACATTTTTAAATTGTAGATCAGTTTACTGCAAGCTTGTTAATGACAACACGACTACTGCTGTTTCCATTATTTTAACAATATGTGTAAGTTAAGACAATGCTAAGTATTACAACTATAGCTTCACAAATCCTTCTGGTTTGTCTCTATTCGCAGTTCCGTTAATGTGACCCATTGATGAAACTTACTTGTAGATATAAACTCTCTCACTGTAATAAAATATTTTCTACCCTGTCTATCGTGTCTACTGACTTCCACTTGTCGAAACAAAAAAAATTATTGGACAGTCACCAGGAGGATTACATTATTCGTTGATATTGACGTTTTTTTCTGAATATTCCGCTATACGAAAACTCTCTCGCTGTAATAAGCTAACTTCTAATCTGTGTATCGTTGCTACAGACTTCCACTTGTCGAAAAAACATTATCGTGTAGTCACCAGGAAGGTAACAATATTCGTTGATGTCGGCGTTCTTTTTCTGAATATTCCAAAGACGTTTAAAGGAGAAACGGAGATTGCAGAAAATTGCATAGGTTTATTCTCCTATCAACTATATCTCATTACGTAATTTACTTTACTTTTAAACTAATAATTGTTGTGAATAGATTATATATGTGACCATCTATAAAATGTCTTGGATAATAATATCTGCTTATTACAAACAGTCAATTCAAAATAAAATATTTTTTTAATTCTATAAAATGATATAATAAATAAGTAAAATGATAAATACAAAATAAAATAAATTAATTTAAAAATATTTTGAATCGACTGTCTATAAGAAACAGATAGTATAATGCATATTATCATTGTTCTGCATGATTCAATCCCTTGCTACATTATTCTATCACCACGATACCCACAAACCTCATGTTTGCAGAGAACTAGAACTGGTACCAAATCGTCCGCCTTTCACACAATCAAGTTTTTACCACATTAACAAAACTAGTGATGCCACAACCGGACACACATTCTCGTATTATTGATAAGAAACTATTGTATCGTGCACTTTTGTCCTCTTAATACTTCAACAATCACTTCATAAGCCCGAACGACATAACTATAAAGTGTGTGTGTATATATATATATATATATATATATATATATATATATATAAAATAATATTTTTCAAACAAGGGCAAATGAAATTATTTTAAGTTTTCATATAAAATAATATATTTCATTAAAATAAAATGTCTAGCATAAACATCACATTACTTCATTTTATAACTTTCGAAACAATGGTTCAGACAGAAAGGTGATTAAAAAACTATTTTTCATTCTGATTTCAAACGTATCGAAGTTTAGATTTTATGTAGCATGTAAGTTTTCTGCACAATTCACATTTAAACTTTTAATTAAAATCGCACTCTCTTTAACAAGGAGAATTACATGTTTTTTATTAAAAATTAATTTGGTGTTTGGTAACCTTACATATAATTAAAAAGTATTGCATTAGAATAAACAATGCGATTTATTTACTTTAAAATGCTAATCGTTATGAAATTTAAAAATTACGAGTACAGAAGACAATAATAGGTATATACTATAATGAATTTTCCTTTTCATTTTAACTCACTTCAAATTATTCAACCATGATGTAAAACTTCTGTTATTTTATAGTATTTTATTAGCGCCGTCTCTTTTTAGCATAAAACAGTAATCAGTCATCATGATTGCATTTTACTTCCCCTGATATATTTTTAATTTCTCACGCTCAAGAACTGGAACTGGAACTTCATAAGAAGAGAAAGTTATGTAATGATGCATGAAAAAACGGCAAAAACAGCTTTAAAGAATAATTGTAAAAATAACAAAAATAACCAAAAGTAGAGAATAATATACTAACATCTCCAAATCTATACGTGGTAGCTAAAATTTGGTTGCAATGCTCTCATGTAAAATTACTACAGAATCATTCAAAAGTATATCTGTGGCAAAACCTCTGTTGACAGGTGTAATCATCCGAAAAATGTAAATTCTCCAAGAATATTGCCCCGAATTAAATTCTATTTTCGTTCAGTCAGGGAACGGGGTAAAGAATAATATAACTAAAACCATTGTTACGTCGAGTTATAATGTACCACACGATCGTAATATACAATTCAAAATTAGATAGTAATGTTGAAAACTCATATGGTACGTAGTAGTAATAACAAGACGCTTACATCACGAACTCACGTTGATATAGAAGAACCTCTCCAGTAGAATCCGACACCGCTGGTTTAATGAACACCAGCCGTAACAAACGCATCCCTACCTTGCCAGCAAATCCGTCTCTGCCAGAAACCCCGATACCGACCCCGACAGAATGGAGCGCACCTCACAATGGCGCAGAAGGGTGCGCAGGCAGATCATGTGCGGTGCGGGACCAACGCGTGTAACACCAACGCCTGCTGGTAACAAGAGAGTATACGCTGGCGCGCGTGTTTGCGGAGAGGCGCGTGTGTTTTGTTTGGGGTGTAAAACAGAAATTTGTGGCTCTCGCTGAGACAGGAGAACTCGAACACGTTTTTCCTTTGGCTATTTGGACGTGGAGAAGGATGAATATGTATATTCCATACGCGTGTGTTGCCGTGTATTAATTCATTGTGGAGTCATGTATCTTGTTTGAGATTTTACAGTAAATTTGAATTTAAAAACCCCGTGGTTTCATATCACGTTTAAAATTGCGTAATCTGTGTAAAATATCATCCGTTTTCTGGGCTTTCTTTTTTACACAACTCTTTTGCGTGTCTGTTCAGACCGCGGAAGAGGCTCAAAGGTATAGATGAGAAGCATAGTATGCAAAGACATAGACAAGTTAAATACACACACATAACCGGTTTAATCTGTGCACTGTAATAAACCTGAAAATGAAGAGCGCAAAATACACTGTCAGAAAAGACGCGGGTGAATTAGGGTGGTAACCGATTGCACCGCGATTTCCTTGCATTGTCCTACGGCGCGGGGACTGGTAGCATGTACGAAAACTAATAGAACGTACAGGCTACCGTATAACGTACAATATTACTAGAAAACAACCCGTGGCCAGTAGGACGAGCACACGTAGTTTATAGAGTGCAGCAGGACACACTGGACATCACCATCACTGTTTAGTTGTCGACAGCGGTTCATTCCTGCGATCGGGCGTTGCCATGTGAGAAGCTGGAGGGCGCCACTTAACACGTGCGTGAGGCTAGAACTTTACCGCATCAGAAATCATAAGACGCTTCGGAAAGCGGTCTACACGTTACAGTTTTTATTATCTGTGGAATATAGACTCTCTAGACTTACGATTTGCACACAAGCAGATACGAAAATTACGAAGTAGAGATACGCCACAAAGAGGTGTGAATGACAATGATGGGAACGGTTAATCCCGTAAAAGGACAGAGAATCTGACAGGAATGGGGAGAGATAAAAACTTGGAATCTGTATGGCTCATGGCGTTTGCACGTGGCCAATAAAAAATCCTATAAACTGTCAAGTTAACCTTCAGGTAGAGGGGGGATTCATAAAAACGGATAGAACGTTTGAACGTGTGCTCAAGGTCATGCACTGTAACATGAAACGGCAGCTTTGACGAGTGCGACCGACGAGCCTGATTCTCCGATCGATACCAATCAAATGCCGGAGCAGTTACCTACCAAACGGGCCCCGGGATGTCGGTGATCTTTCCTTCCTCTTCCTTCCCCTATCCTCACCCCTTCCTTACACACACTTACTCTAATAAGCACTACACCACCACACATTCCGGGAGACCGGTCGGGAACTTAGAGCTTGACCCGGGGTGGTGCCTCTCTCGTGGGAGATACCTGGCCCGGGAAACCACGCTAGCCGCCGGTATATCGGCATTGGATCTCGCCATCTAGCAGGTCAAGATCATTATCACCTCCCCAGCAAAAAATATACACTACACTAATGAGACTAATGACTTTATCAGTTGAATCACTGGTTCTCAATCAATTAATCAACGAGCGAACGTTGAGGTCAGCGCTATGAACCCACGTGTGGTCACAGAAACTGACCATGCGTTTCTGTGCCTCGCCAAGGCAGATGAAAATTCAATTCAACTCAATTAGGCCTTATTTTTCGTGGTGAGGCTCACGCTGTTCTTCCGCATGCCAACGCAAATTTCGCTAGTGGAGAAATCAAGTATCACTCGGGCGGCGAAACAGACTATGTGAATTTAACTAGGGACTTAACGTAAATTTAACAGGAAATATACAACATGGCTTTACTTTCCCTGCGAGTACAGGCGTGCGAAGGGTTTTTTTTTTTTTTTTTTTTTTTTTTTTTTTTTTTTTTTTTTTTTTTTTTTTTTTTCGCGGACGGCTTTGCCCTGATTCGGGTTTAAATCCGCGAAGTTGGGTAGAACAGTCCGATATGCTAGCCTTTGTACCACCGAAGTCATACGACGACTGTCTTAACACTGAGCGAAAAATCACAGCGTTTTACTTCTGCTCGCTTGGCCTCTAAATGAAAATATTTTTCCTCTATGACCATTTAATAATTTTATTTCTGATGTATTTTTTCTCAGTGATTGTCTTCTATTACAAACCAGTGAATTTCAATTGAAAAATTTAATTCTATATTATACGCTTGTTGCGGAATATACATTGGTGTTTGTGAAAATTGCAACACGTGGAAGGGAACATACTATTACAATGAATTTTATTTCTCAGAATAGGAATATAACAATAGACAAATGATTACAATTACATAACTCTACCTGAATTTTGACCTTGAGTATTTAGAGACCGCCACGTACTCTCATCAGAGCCTCTAGCATTTAAGGAGAGCCTGGATATGCTACTGATCATAATTTGTCAGAGATTGAAAATATTGATCCTGGTACCAATCCCTTTAGTGATGGTATTCAGTGTCACTAGGCAACCAGTCATAGCGATTGGTGATTAGATGTGACCAAAACCAGATTAGGTAGAGTTGTGAAACGACCAGCAAGACTTGATTTGTAAGTTTTTTTTGTCTGTAAGATTTGTATTGTCTTGTTATTTATCTTCAATTATTAAAAAGGGGAAAGTTGTGTTATAAGTGTACAACTAGCGCCGCCTAGTTAAATGATTACGTAGATGTAAAAATCACACGTGTTTAGGGCATGCAGTCATCATAAAAAATATACTGTGAACATAAGATTGAGCTGTTGTTTATTTTTAATACCTTATGGACCGCTCCAGAAACCAGGTAAAATAATACATGAACCTACTCTATGCACTGGTTACATGCACACATTGCTGTCGTTGCCGAGCCGCAATGTGACGGTACGACAAATCCGATCCCCCGGAGATCCACTTGATCCCGGAGACCAAACATTCTGTCCCGTTCGAACACATCCACATGCTGATATTGCGCCCTTTGTCACCCGGCACTCACTTGCACGTTTCCACGTCGTTAGATGGCTCTAGACAGACTGAGTGTGGCCTAACACTGACCTGATCTGTCACACAAAGGAGGGCGCTCTACGCCGACGTACACGCCATCTCTGTGCAAATTTAATCACTTCTTATGGATACTTTGTTCTACACAATCTAATTTTTAAGTAATTCCGATCATTCTTTCTGGGTGTTGTAATTTTTCACAAACAGCAGTGTACTAATATTTAAGGTGTGTGTCTGCCTGGGAACCACTCAAATCCTCACTGAATTTAATTATTATTGTTGAATTTTTAGGTCGCATCAACATCGAGGCAAATTTGCATATTTGCAAAAACAAAACAAAACCCTCTCTAACCCCCCCCCCAAAAAAAATACAAATATTTCTGTCAAAAAGAGAATGTGAAATAACTTTTACTTTTGAAGTTTCAGATATTTTCCCTGATTTTAAAGTAGCTCGACTGTGAAAAAACAAATAAATCCCCCCACAATAGAACAAACAGAATAAGCATGATGGTTCTGAAGTTATTCAATACTGTAGTAAATAAGACTCTTACTTTTCAGAAAGAATATTCAATGAGTAGGCTACTTGAAATACGGTAAGCGCCACATACTTTCCCAATGATTTTTGATAGTATCTTAAGTTAAGTTCTATCCACTTTCTTTAAGCTACACGTACACGGATAATAAATATTATCTGATGTGCAATTTTTCAGGGTTATTACAAATTTGTATACTTTCATTTTTCCACTCAAGTGTCTATAATGTAATAAAGTATTATATACCAGAACGCAAATAAGGACTGAAATACGTTGTATGCAATTCAAAACGTAAATTTATCTAATTCTATTAAATCAAAATTTCTATACTTAATCATTGAATATAAATCTTGTCTATCTTGTGTATTAAATTTTACGTATTCTATTTTTGAACCTATATATCAACGATAGATTAAAATAATTTGAGTCCCTCATCATTTGCATCAATAAGAAAGAAATACAGAAGCAATCTCATTCTACGCAATCAACCTTACAAGTCCTGTCCACTTCATTAAACGGCCATTCAGTGCATTCGTAATGCAGCACAGGCTGGTAAATGGAACCGAACAGTAATATCAGCCTCATACCAGGCGCCTGCAACCCCATCGCTCCGAATGCCATACGCTCTGTTACCCCTTACCGTCGGGGTCACACATGGACCGCGCCCCCTTGCACCCGTGGGACGGCGCGCGGAGGGCGGGGCGGGGGCAGGGCGGGGCCGCCCGCACGCGTGTTGCGGGGCGGCCGGAGCTTATTAACCCCGGGGGTGACGTTCGCTGCCCACCCGCCCCCTCGCGTCCGACGGATGCCCGTCTCCGCATGCTGGTTCCGCGGCGTCGGTCACGTAGCTCATCAGAGACGGAGGGGCGCGGGGCGGGGGCGGGGGCGGGCGCCGGATATTGATATTCGACCACCCGCGACCTCCGCCCGCCGGGTGCTGACACGCGCCACGCCCACCCTCGCGGGGGGAGGGGAGACGAAGATGCGGAGGCGGGATTGTAAAGCTTTGTAAAATTTCCGTTCCTGAACACAGTTCGGAAAATGTACACTTTGACGCGTTGACACACCCAAATATTGCATGTGATTGGAGAAGTCGAGCTTGTACAAGACGAAGGATTATTTATAATTTTTCTAGGAATACTGAGAGAACAAAATTACCACGAAAATTTGTACAAACATTTTAATATTAATTACATATTACTTTGCAGATTGAGATTCATTTAAATTGCAAGACTTCAGATAGCGTAAAGAATTCTCAAAATAATGCTGCAAGTATCATGTTCGTTGAAATCACCGATTTTTCGAAAATTGAAAACAAAGTGTTTTGGTGACAAAAAATAGATTTTCAAATATGATCATGTTGAATACTTTGAAAATGTATTTTTTTAGTACTTTAGTGTCAGTAGTCCAAATTTTGTGCGCTTCGTGAACATAATTTGAGAAGTGTTTGGAAGTTATTTGTGTTCTTATAAACGCAAATAGACTGAAGGAAGGTAATAAATGTAACTTATAACTTACGATTTACTTCCTTACTTCAAAAAATATTGATGGCTGATGGTATGTTTCATTGGTAAAAGAAATTATTACTGTTTCTGGCTATCTACATAATCGCAGGTACGATAACCGTTCGTAGTCTCTTCCATATGGACTTTGTGTGATTTAGTTGAGTTTCGAATATATTAGCATTATTTCTAATTCTTTACCTGAAAGAGAAATTGAGTACCGTAAATTTTTACAAACATTTTGACAATAATTTCATATTACCATCCGCTATCTTGAAAAACAATTCAGCGCTGGAAATTTTACGGAATTTTAATGAAGATTACGATTAATATTATTTAATGATTAAAATTTATTTTAAGTTGCGCCTTTTAATGATTTATACGTGAAAACAAATATATCACTTCACTTTTCATAATAAGATGTGGAAATGACTGATAATGGGTGCAAAAACCGAGTAGGTATATATTATCATTATCATTATTATTATTATTATTATTATTATTATTATTATTATTATTATTATTATTATTCGAGTGTAGGCTACTACTTACTTCGCAACACATTTCTATCTTCGAGGCCCAGTATAATAATATTATATTTAATTATATTTTCCTACATATTTTCAATTTCTTGCTAGCGCTACCAAGAACGGTAATTTGCAAATTATGTACCCGTATAGATGTCTCACGAATTACCGGTATTGTTACTTGTTCCAACACATTGTTGTAACGCCGCATTGATAACAGGAGGTGATAATGACGGCCGCTGTTCGATTTCGTTAATATGAACTCTGTTGTGTGTGTGTTGATAAAACAGCACTATTGAAACGCAACGCATTTCTCAAGAATTCAGAAAATTAAATCCCGTGGGCACACGAAAACAATCGCAGAACCGCGGGAGCGTGGTTCCGAATAAGATCGCGTAGCAAGACAAACTGGAAAGTAAAGAGGCTGATAGAGATAGATGACGAGAAGGTCGAGTGATGTGGTGAATAAGAAGAAGCGACGGAATTATTCTGAGTTATCAAAAAGAACAGCACAAAGGGCGGGCACATGCATCGCCGAGCGAACATAGAACAACGGTGCTGAAATACAACGAAAATTACTCAAATATTGCTGTCTGTGATACACTATGTAAGGTAGTAATAAATGGGATCGAGAGCCAAACACTAACATTACAACACAGTAAGTGCATAATTGTATGGTGGCATAAGTGGTTATTTCATACCCAGACACGTGCAGAGTACGGCGCGAAGTGCACAAAGGTTAACCGTCAGGCAATCGGCATGTTTAAATATATTAAAAAGAACATGGAGTGAGAAATAAGGTCACGACATGTTTTTATTGCAATAACTGTAAGCGGAATGCGACAAACGATGTTTGGAGTAAAGAGAGACATAGAACCAGTGTGCAAATGGTTAACGCAGCAAAGCGAAACAAACGAACAAGCGTTAGCGGCAAAATGTCTACTCCAAAAACGTTAATATTTATTCTCTTTTTAAAAGAAACTGTTCTACAGCAGTAAAAAGCACCACTACTATCGCATATATTAAACAAAATGAAAGGGAAAACTAGAATGAATAAACCTCAATATAATCCTGTACGAGGACATCAAATGCTCGCTTTTAACAAACCTTCAAGCGTAGTGGAATTAATTCGGCAAAATTGAGCGCCGGATTTCGAAGTCACCTCTTGTCATTTCCCTGTTTGATAGCGCACTCATCGCACACGTAGGAAACAACTGTACAGTTACACGCCCGTGGATTCATAATGCGGGAGGCGGTGAAACAAACGCTCGACGATTCTCTGAAAGCCCTGCGAGTTTATTTAGTGATTTCTATAGGTGAAAATTATTGCTGGATCCTGCATTGCTGATGAGCAATTACTACTTCGCAAAGCGTGGAGTAAAAACTGCGTGGTTTTATGACTGCAATCGAAACAGTTCTATTTAGAAAGTGTTCGCCGGACTGTTTGTTTTCACTGCTACATTACGATGTGCTTGTAATTCACCACTAATGTATTAAAACTAGTGGTGCTAACACAGCACGTACTTTCTCACCAATACTAACGGTTAGGTAATGGTATTCATAGCACAATTTCTCTCCGAATTTTGTTTAAAAAGCCTTTTGAAAACTTAGGACATTTGTTACAAAATTAAAGCAGAATGCGAGAAAGTAAAATAATTAAAAGTTAATAAATAATACGATACCGATAGAGTTTCCAAACAAGTAGATCGAAAAAATATAATTGTAATTATTAAACAATATGGTACTGTAATATTCTACAAATATATAAAAGAATTCGTTTTTATTCCTGCGAATGAAAAGTATCCGTCATTACCGCCTTTTGTGTTGCTGTATAACAATGGGCAACAACACCGAATGATTACCGCTCATCTATTCGTTTTTACATTTAACACAATTAAAAGACACAATATAAAATGAAGTAACATAAATATAATATAAATAAGAATATTAAAATGAAATATGAAATAATATATAAATTTGAACTTACGTAGCATCCAACTGCGCAAAAGTACCTCTTCAAAAAGGCCATGAACACTTTTTTGAAAAAAACTAGTTTTCGCTTAGTGTGGGTTTAAAATTTACAAAAATGCATTTTCTTAAAAAGACCTTCAAATATTTTATTTAAACTTTCTTCACAAATGTAATATGCTTGTTTTTTTAATTTAAAAACGATTCCAAAACTACAGATTTGAAGTTTGAGATTTTTGCGCCGAAATTTGTAGTACAAAATTAGTTATTTAAATAAATAAATAAAAAAGTAGATGGTATAGAATGGCACAGGCTATCTTGCCTTTGTTAGTTTTCTATTCTTTCTACTTTTGACCAGCTTTTCCGATAGGCGTTACGGGGGAGGGGGCGCGCGGGCGGGCAAGCAGATGTTGCGGAGAGCGGGTGGGCACGGAGGCAGTGGATACACGACGAGAGGGACTGTGGGCGTGAGAGTAGCCAATCAGACGCCGAAAAAGCTGAGTTTTCGACGGCGTTACGCTAACCGTCGTTCTTTGTCTCTTCACACGTGTTGGACAGCGTGGCGTGGTTCTACCCTTTGTTCTTTTGCGCCCCACACACAGACGTAACATGTCAAGATTATTCAGTGCATGGCATTCACTTGTATGCAGTAATGCCTTGTGAAGTTGCGTCTGTCAAATGAAGTTGTCCTTCGATCTGAAGTCATATTGCTCGACAACGTATACCGTATCTAGCTTCTGAGAATTTTAAAATTGTAAGCTCGAATGCGTTTGAGATCTTTTGAATTTTACGCCGCGTACTAGTTGCTAGATACCTATAAATATCGAATAACTGCGACGTCATGACAGCAACCTGATAAGACTTCATTTGAATCAGCTACGTTCTCTTTGTAATTCGTATTTACTTCGTTGGGTGTGGCTTTGTTTTGACGCAAGTGTCGATACACTTTTGCTCTTTAATTCCTTTGCACTTGGAACATTGTTTTGTGATAGATATCTATTATATACCGAGTCAGTTAGATATACAGCGGGTGGGATGAGTGATAAAATGCACGCTTTGCAAATGGCTGGTTGTGGATTCGATTTCAAGCGGATACAGATTTCAAATTCGGTTGATTTGACGTGCCGTCACCAACAGAATTGAAATGTCGACCAATATTACCGAGAGTTTCCGTGTTTTCACTGATACTGTTATTCAAATTGTTTGGATAAATTGCGTAAAAAAATCCTATGTCAAATGTTTTTCTTCACTTCTGCGAGTATTATAAAAAATTCTTGACTTCTCTTTTTATCCATTGTGAAATTATTTTTTCATTCTTTTTTCGCTTGACCGTAATTTGTAGATATAGGCCCAATTACGTACGTGTGACAGCGTACACCAGAATTGAGAAAATAAAATTTGATGGAGAAAGCGTACTACTTTCCATTTTAAAGCTCCGTTCCAATACGTGATTTTGTTTTGGAAACAATGTAAAATTCAATTACAAAATTTAGTGAAAAGATTTTTAGTTTTCTTCATCACCTTCATTATTATTATTACTATTATTATTACTATTATTAATATTACTATTATTAATATTACTATTATTAATATTACTATTATTAATACTATTATTATTATTATTATTATTATTATTATTTCGTAATCGGCCAACATGGGGCCACGCGATACGCGCATCCTACTCGGGCTCAGATATGATTATCAGGGTTGGTGCACGTTACTTATTTATTCAGAGGATCAGCGTTTAATGCCTAGGGCTGTAGCATATGCTAAAATGATAATGATGATGAAGATGATGAAATTGATAGACACACATTGATACACATTATTACTATTATTATTTTCCTTATAATTATTGTTACTACTGTTTTAATTTATTACTATTATTAATCCTTTCAGTAAGTAATATTGTAAGGAAGATGGCAGCCTGTTTTGTACAATTATCAAACACCACTGACATAAAATCCCGGAAAGGTGCTACGGAATCACCTCCAGGGTTCATCAGACGTAAGGGAGAAATATAAACTTGTGTAGAATATGAGTCAAATAAACCAGCAGGCGCAAATACAATCCAGGACGAAATAACGCTGCGGCACACGTTATTCACGTGCATTCGGTGCAAACGGTGGGGTCTACATTTTTCAAACGGTTTTTGAGCTCCATGTTTCTGAAGACGTATTACGTAGAATGAACTATGTTTGAAGATACTACGTTTTAGGAGGGTATAAACATCCGGTTACCCAACTCTTTTGAACGGATGATCAAAACTAGGAATAATCTCAATATCTGTTAAAATAAATTCACTTTCTGATGTCGTGAGCAATTTAATGAACAGATCTAAGCATATTCTTTGGCATATTAAAACTTTAATCCAACATATGTGCGTAGGAATATGAATAACGCATGGTTCAAATCCTGTCCGTTCAAAATTGGATTCTAGTACGAAACTTTTTTCACGTTCAAAACAATGATTTACGAATTATGAATTCTCGGCTGTCCGGGTTACGCACACAAATGATTTACGAAGTGCGGCATGTTCGCAAGGGTTCAACTAGTTTCTGTAAATAAATCAAACATTTACAAATTAAATGACAGGACACGTACAATTTATTTCTGACGTACGAAGATTAAAAAAATATGTTTTTGAGCAATTGAAAATATAAATATTCTGCAAAATATTTTATTTATTGAAGAATTTCACTAAATATTTACTGTTTTCTACTTGTTTTTCTCCAATTATTACGTTAAGCAGCTTACACACTTTTACTGTGTTGATGATCGTGATAATTTATTCGTTTTATAGGAATATGCGAATTCAGTCGCTATTTGCGTGAAAATTCTGTACGCCGGCTGCTCTGATCGGTAGTTTTTCGTGGTTTCTCCGATCAACACTAGACGAATGCTGGAGCTGTACCCTAACAAACGGAATACGCAGTTTCCTTCTTCTTCCTTGTCCAATCCTCACCCCTACTTACGCACACACTAACATGCACTATACTATCACACATGCCGGGAGACCGGTCGGGAGCTTGGAGCTTGTCCCGGCAGGGGCGGTGCCCCGCTGGTGAGAGATACTTGGTTGGGGAAATCCCGCAAGCATATGATAGGTAGACCCAGAGGAGGAAAATCATCGTCACGTACCGAGATCAAACATGCGCTACACTTACGGGACTAATGACTTCAGTAGTTGACGCACCAGGAATCAGTAACAACCAACCAACCGTAAGAGTATGTTGAACATATGTATAATTTGATCAACTATGATGTACAATTCATTGACTTAGAGAAGTGGACTTTGTTACAATCTAGAATGTCGAGATTCGGGCAACTCAATAAGCCCTCCCCTTCATTTTCCATGAAAGGACGTTTTTTTTGTAATCTCGTGTTCTTTGTATTCTATTACTTCAATGTCTTTTCCCGCGTTGTGTTTTGCGTCTTCCTCTTCGTCTTCCTCTCTGTCTTCTTCACCGCCGTCCTCTCCGTCTTCCTCTCCGTATTCCTCTACGTTTCCTCTTGCTCTTTCTCTTCATCTTTCTCTTAGTCTTCTTCTTCGTCTTTATCTACATTTCTGTTCGTTTCTCTCCATATTTCTTTTCACGTATTGAGAGAATGTGCCTTTAGGTACTAGAGTTTAATCAACGCCACCTACTACATTTATTTTGGTGGCATTGGTATAATTCCCGGAACATTCTCTAAGGTAGATAGATAGATTTATTAGAGTTCGCTTTGAGCTAATGCTCGGTGGCAAACATGTTAACAATTAAAATTAGAATTACTAAACATTTTCAACATTTACAATTGGATTTACTATTAGAATTAGGGGGTCGATATAATAGTTCCAATTTATTTCTAGCTAACTTTAAATTCACTTCTAGTTTACACTAACACTTCACTACACTACACAATACTACACTACACTAACTGCACTCCTTCACTACCTACACTCCTTCCCCCCACTACACTACACTTACATCACTTCACTGTATAAGGCCAGAAATAATATTATGCACATAATAATAATAATAATAAAGTAATAGTAATATTAATAAAACAATATAATAATAACAGTAACAATAATAATAAAAGTAATAATAGTAATAATAATAATAATAACAGTATATAATAATAATAGTATAATAATAATAATAATAATAATAATAATAATAATAAAGATAAGATGTTCTCAGTCAGTATTATTTGAGATGATCTAGATGGAATGAAGTATATTTTTAAGGTAGCAGCGCCAAAACACGTAAAAACCCGTTTTGGATATTTCGTAGAATCTTAAGATCGGATCCAAAAACAAATTATCAGTTCCCAATCGGAGATCGAATGACACCTCATAAGGCTGTGTTGGTGCACGGGAAGTGGGTCCAACTTACAGTGACCACACGGTACACACATCTGCACACTCGAGGAGTTGCTCAAATATCTGTATAGGGATGAAGATACTCCGGCCTATTGGTCATAAGCATGTAACAGGGTTTTTATTAAATTTTACATACTAATATTGGTTTTTCATTTTTCATTTTATATCTTGAAAATAGATGTTGTGTTTAAATTAGTTAACACGTATAATAATAAATGATTAAATTTATTAACTTACAGAATATTGTCTAATCCATGAATATGCAAAATTTCAGTTGCAGGCTGTCTTTTGTTGCACACGGAACTATTTGTACTACGTTCTTCCGAGGTTTGACGTTTATTTTTTCCTCTAAACAATCTATCCTCTCCTTTCTTATTCATGTCATTTTGAAAATAGAATCTGAGTGTACATGTTGCTTCATTGATGCACATAATTCAGCCGCGCCTCTGCAAAACGCGTGTTCGCGGACCTCCGTTGACATTTCGAAGCACCTCTTCCACCCTCGCGCGCTCTCGCCTTTATATCCTCACCATTTACACCTTTCACACGCCCTCGGAGCGGCCGCTAGTTGGCTGACGCTCGCTGTCACGCGCAGCGCTCGCCGCCTGCGCCCCCCCCCCGCCCAGGCCGCCGTTGAGCTGCGCGCGGAAATGGCCGAGGTTGCGCTAATAAAAACAAGTACATTCCGGTGTCTGCCGCCGCTCCACCGCTCGTTACCTGAGACGCCCGCGACCAACGGCGTCGTTACCGCGGCGTCAGCAGCTGCGGCCGTGGCGGGGGTGGTGGTGGAGGCGCCGGTGCGTGGCGGAGCGGTAGCGTTGGAGGTGGTGGAAGTGGAGGGGAGCGGTGGTGGAGACGATGCGGAGGCGGAGGCGGAGGCGGAGGCGGAGGCGGAGGCGGTGGCGGTGGCGGTGGCGGTGGCGGTGGCGGTGGCGGTTGGCGGTGGCGGTGGCGGTGGCGTGGCGGTGTGGCGGTGGCGGTGGCGGTGGTGGCGGCGGTGACGGAGTCGGTGGCGGGTTGGGGGCGGAGGCGGTGGTGGCGACGGCGGCGGCGGCTGCGGTTGCGGCTGTGGCTACGCTTGGGGTGACTGCAGAGGTGGCCGGTTGGCAGAGGGGCAGTAAGAGGTGGCGACGGGCAGGGCGGTGATGAGAGCCGCCCTCATCAGGCAGGAGAGGTAGAGGGGGGGGGGCGGCACAGACGGCTCCTGCAGCGTAATTTGGGTTTGCGCGGCAACAAGAGCGTGGAGGAGGCCCCACCCGCGTGGGGGCTGTTGCCGGATGTGGTGGGGGATTAGGAAGTGGCCGCGGGAGGAGATAGGCAGCGGCGGTGGGTTGGGTGTACATATTCGCAACAGCGCCGATTGCCGCGAACGTAATACGACAGCAGCGGCTCTGACGGGGTGGCGGAGGAAGCTTGAAGTTACAGAATCCGGAGGCGAAAGTAGGTGCGCGCTTTTGAAAAGGGAGCGAGGCGCTGTGGGTGGCGGGGGCAGGTATTTGCGTTCGCATGGCGATAGTAATGGCGGTGTCCGAGGTTGGCTCGCGGCGAAGCGAGCGCAGAGGCGAAGGCCGACGGTGGGGAGGGGCTGTGTTATCTTTGTTCGGAGTCGCGCTGCTCCCCGCCCCAGCATCGCCCGTCGTTTCCCGTGGCAGCCACCCCGGTGCTCAGAGCGCCGCCAGCAATGGACGCGCAAACTTCCTTCTAAATACGAGAGTGGTCAAATGCCTTTATTCTCGTACAGAGGGTATGAGTACATTTACTCATTGATCGAAGAACAAATATCATTTGATATTCAAGCTGTTTTGTTATATTATTATTAGTGCAGTTCTTGTAAACAATATTGTAATTTTTTTAGTATTAATTATTTCTGTTTTTAGATGTTCATTTTTTCTTGAACGAGACCACATTAGGAGTGTGAAAAGTATCATTGCAGCTGACAAAATTTGGCACCTTTTACTTAGTTGCAGAAGTACGTATTCACAGAGTGATATAAGTAGAACTGAAAAACTTCACTACTGCTGAGGAAAATAAGTGTCGAAGTATTGTGTCCCTTATATATATATATATATATATATATATATATATATATATATATATATATATATATATATATATAACCCATTGCGTAGTTAGAATATTTTGTTTGTGGGTCCTTGATATGGAAAATTCGATTGATGGTAGAACGTCTGCCTTGCTGTCTGCCAGTTCGTTTGTGGTTAGCGCTTAAACGCTAGTGCTTAAATCGTTCATCCGATTTTCTCTAATGTGATATTCCACAATCGATCTGTAGCGGCCAGTAGAATTTAAAATCGATATTTTAATTCTGAGGGGTATTTTACTTGAAGTCCTTCAAACATTTTACAATTTTCAAAAAGTTGCACCGATTTTTTCTTAAATTTTGTTGTCGGATAGCGAAAAGAACGTTTAAGAGATTGGTACGAGACCAATTTTCGTTGAAATCTGATTCTCCAAGAAATTGCGAAAAAAATCAATTTTTTTCGGCCACATTCCGAGAAGTATAATATTGAAAATAGATATTGTGCTCTTTAAAGAAATCTGTTCCTAAAAAACAAATCTTGAAATACTGTCATGTTCAATTTTTCGAAAAATATGAGTAGTTTTCAAAAAAAATAACATAAAAAACAGGTGATTTCGTTCTGTCATAAATTTGAATATAAAATTTGAATACTAATCGGCATCGTTCTAAGGTAAAACAAAAACAAATGACATTTCGTTAAAATCCGCCCCCTAGGAATAAGGAACGGTGTTAGTTGCATTTTCGACTATCGCTCCGTTTTTTTGGATATCGAAAATAGTTCATATTTAAAAACTACAAAATTTAAGGTATATTGTTTCGTGTCAAAATCGTATGTAAAATATGAGCTCTTTAAAAATCTCATGAAGAATTATTTAAAAAAACGAGTATTTTTGCATAATTTATGATTGAATTTTATGCAATTTCCAAAAATATGATTTCTTAAAAACCGTTCCTAACTTTTTCTTTAAATTGCGCCACAAAAAGAAGAAGGGACGCTTAAAAGAATGGCGCAAGTCTCACTCTCTCTGATACTTATGATCTCATAGTGTAGTTCTAGAGCTTTGGCCTTGTTTCCTTGAGCTCTTAACAGGATCCATTTCACGAAATATCTAGGAAGAAAGTACTACAATGTCATCGCATCAAATGTTGATAATGAAAACATTGTAACCACAACACAAGAACAAATCATTGACATTTGAAAAATTCTGCGACATTGTTGCAGAAGAAAGTGTATGTCTTTAAGTTATATATATCGTAAAGTTCAATATCACTAAACAGAAAAGATACCATTTAGAGGAAACAAGAAAACGGGCAAACCTCAGGAAAACCAAAGTCAATTCTACAGGAAGAATGGCATATTCATACATTCAAAGTTTAAGCACGCTTATAGGAGGTGACAGAAATACGGACAGCTGAGCACTTCTACAGGCCTACAGTTGTCAGATGGAAACAAGCAGCAATTCTATATACTGCAGGAGTCCACTGAAGTATTTTCTTCAGGGCCGATTCCAGTGTGGAATTCAATTTTACAAACTATGGTGTGTTCTGCCAATTCTGTCAAAGAGTGTTTTACAAGTCATGCATTTCCTCAGAAGTTTCTTTCGAAGGACAGTGATTCAGGCGACGAAAATCATTTTTTGTATAAAATGTTTAAACTTATTAAATGACTAAATCTTAATAAACCAAAAGGAACAATCCAATTGTATTCAATAACGGTATTTGTCTTCGATGGGCTTTTTATTATCTTTTTTCTGAATGCCCTTACTATATTATAAAGTGCCCACGAGTGCCCACCACTACATTTCCTATCTTATTTTCGTTTCATATTTTTTTTAATGTGAAGTATAATGGTCATCATAATGGTCTATTTAACATACTATCCTCATAAATGTACATATATGTAGTAATTAATTTGCCAACTATGAATTTTCTGTTGTTAAGATAAAAATTATACTTTATATAAAACATATTGGTTGCCCTTAAAGTGTCTATCACTGTGTGATCTACCCTATGTAGGTTGTCGTTGAAGCTGCCTCCGGTAAAATAACACTTCTGAATTTTGAATCTATTAACACTGTTCTAAACATTTTAATAAATGTCCCATTCGCTTTTTTGGTCGATTCTACAACTTTGAGATAAATGTGTAGAATTTTTTCACACTTTTTTTCCTTTACTTTGATAATATTCTAGTATCAACGATTTATTCATAAATAAATAATCATCATCACAATTAGCACAACACACTCGTCGATGTGTTTAATTTTCCCTTCTCCCTACCATTTTTTAAATTTTAATAGCGCATTAATTTTTATGTATTTAAAAAACTGATCAAAATAGCTTCCATTCTGAATTCACGAACAAACAATTAACATTTAACTGCTCCTTCCGAATGATTTTTTCAGTATTGATCTACATAAATATATATATATATATATATATATATATATATATATATATATATATATATATACTGACACTAACATTATTGTAAGTCTCTTTTTGCTGTATTTCTTTGAAAGGTAATCTTGCAAATTTACCTTTTATACACGATTCACACATTATCACTTTTCATATCAGTAATTTCAGTACCCTCTAATTATCTTACCATATTATCTGTATTCATTTCAACAAATATTTAAGATTTATATGCCCTAATCGTCGATGCCATAGGTTGTTTATTAATTGATTCCGAAATGAATATGGAAAAATGCATTGTGACAAACAATCACAGAAGTGCATTAACACAATAAACGGGTACTATTGAACAGAAAGAAGAAACAATTGACACTCGAGCGAGTTAATGAGTATGTCTGCGCCGGATCTCTCCTTTCACCGGAGGAGGCAACTCCGTCCCCTCCAGGGGTAAAACGTTCACTGCACTGACAATTCTAACGAGCATAGCCCAGAAAGTGCAGTCAATGCACTGAACATTGAAATAGAAAGAGTTTAACCTTTTTCTGTTTCACAAATTCCATTCTTTTGACATTAATTAAATTTGTCACACCAATGAATTGTTAAACATTAAAGTGTCTCCCATTTCACATTTGTTTTACAATGTATTTCTTAAGCAAAAACTCTTGAAACTTATAATAATTCACTTTGCAGATAAGATAATGGAGCTGATTTTTATTTGTTTAGTTCTCACCATAGTTTAGGTGTATAATTCATTAATATTTTTAATGTTTCTGATTTTGCGGAGCATTTTTCTTTAAACGATTTATCGCATTAAAGCTTATCTCGACCATGCAAGAATTGTGGTTATAAAATTATAGTAACAAAATCACATCAATTAATAATGGGTGATCACTTGCACTAGCTTACTAGTTTTGTTACGTTTTTGGGTAAAAAGAGTTCTATTGTTTCCCCAACATAAAACAAAACTATAGAAAAAATTATCTTCTCCCACGACTCATTGTCAGTACTTATCCGGTTACTGCCTTGTCAGTGAAACCTTGGCCATATCCTTTACTTGACCACATGTTTCCACTCCGGACTTCCAATGTCTATCCTTTATGACGTATAGTGACGTAGTATGTTTTAGATTAGTACATTTGGATGTCTACAACACTTCAAATATACAAGGACGAGAAAAGAGTTAGATTTCAGAATGAATCACGAAGTTAATCAAATGCGGAAGAAATGAAAAGTATTTTTTAATACTGCATTCATTGAATTACGCGTATACGTGATATTGTGAAAGAAGATTGTGATAGAAAGACGTCAGCAGTTCATCAAACACAATGAATAATTTTCACGAGATGAAGTTTTTCTATTTCCTCTGCGCATTCGCATTTGTCAGCAAGCCTTCCAACACAAAGGTCACCATTCAGAAATGAGTTGTGGGCAATTACTCACAAAATTAATTTTAATGTCAGTTTCTGTGTTATTTCTTCTCGGTTGAGATTTTTGTGTCTCGGGGGGTTATTAAAGTACGTTTTATTTAACATTTTCGATATGACTATCCGTACCATTTGATTCCAAGATACTGATTTTATTTAAATCTTTATTTGAATTACTGAAATCACGAAATGGCGGTAAAAACCGAAAACTAAACAATTATCTCCTGTCGACACGCTTCCTTCATGTGACGGCTTGGTAGAGAAAGGATGTGTGCAATGCACGTAATACATTTTACTTTCTCGCTACGGAGAGAGAAAATTATGTATTGCTGCGTGGAAAACTGGCGAACGTTTGGCAGAAAACCTCTTTTTACAGAGCCCTGGTAACGAAAAAATGGTTAAATGCAATTGTTAAATTTAGAAAATCAGATACTTTAGAAGCCATAATCCATGTTTTGTGGTTTCTTGAAATGAATGTTTGTCTGTCTATGTGTCCGTCTGTCTGCGTATAATGCTAGAGGCTAAACCATTTCGCCGATTTTCTCTTAAATTGTTATTCCCTACTCCCTCTACTACGTAGCGAGAGAGTAAACATAATTATTGAAATAATTGAATAGTAATGATGTAAAATACTCCCAAAAATTAAAATATTTGTAGCAAAATCAAAGAACGTCGACAATAGCCAGACTAATTGGGGAATTTCCATTTTGGTGGAAATCATTTGAACGGTTTATGCAATAGTTTTGTCAGACAGACGAACCGTTATTTAAATACACGAGCATTTTCTGCGTCATGACGTCCATTTTCATTATAATTTTGACATCCATTTTTGCAGCTTTTTATACGTTTCCCTGAACTAAATATATACTACGTCTAAGAGGAATTAAAAACAGCTGAGTTATTCCATGTCCTTACAAAGCCTGCATTATCTTCACTTCCTTGTACAAGTGTGTTATGGCAAAGGTTTCACTTCCCTATTCCTCTCTTATTAAAGACCACTTACAAGTGAAATAAAACAATTACTTTATACTTTTTTCTGTAGGACTTCGTAGAAACATGATACTCTTTTTTAATATTTTGAACATTTGGAGCGATTCGGAGTGCCGCTTGTCATCCAGAAAGTCTCTGACCTTTATTCGTTTTATAAAGACGTTCATGGAGAGTTCGTTTCATCTCCCACATGTAACACCTGCGTTACCATCTAGTTTCATTGAAGAAGCCCGGAGGGAATATGCGTCTAGAGCACCTGGGCTAGAGAGAGCTCAAGGCGAAGGGGGGAAAGTGGTCGCCCCGTCGGCGGAGGATGGCGCCGGTGGCGCGGAGTCTTCGGCGTGAAGGCGAAGTGCCGGCGAAGGGCGGCGAAACGGAGATGCGAAAGATAGCGTTACGGCAGCCAAGCCCCGCCAGCGGAAATAAAAAACACGTTGAGGGCTGCAGTGCCCTCCCGGCGCAGCGAAGGCATGCGAGAAGAACGCGGCAAAAAGAAAGTGAATGGAAAATCGAGACGTGGGCGCTATCTCCCCCGGCGAAATAGATATAAAACAGTTTGGAAATGCATGGGGGCGGGGGAGGAGACGAGCCGGTCGCCCAGCCATGTAAAACGACTTCCATTCTCACCTCACTCGATAGGCGCGCGCTCCCTCGTCACCGGAGACCTTACGATAAGAAAACATATTCAATTCGTCTGGCAAATCCCGGATCGTCTTCTTCTTCAGAATAGAACTGGGATATCTTACAGAAAATTACCAATGTTCTAAATGAAGTTCAACAAATGCGTTCACCTCTTAACTGGCTCTGTGGCTATTCTCTCAAAAAGTTCTACATACACCATTTATTGATACATCAAGTTTGATAATTATGTTTCGAAAGAAAAGCACGTATAACATGACTTATAAATGTATATCAAATGTTTAAAATTATTACCTCTAGAGTACAATCCATTTTTCAGATTAGTTAATTGTTGGATCCTTTTTATAAAAAGTTGTCTGCAGATGCGTTCTTCATTCTATATTGAGATGAAACATTTTATGAATAGGCCGATTCTGATTTGTGTTAAGACAACAATATTTTTACACTAACACTTCAGACTTTCTTATAAAGTTGTTCACACAATACTAATACGACAATCGCATGCTCCGTTTCAATATTTTTTTTACAAATATCAGAAAAGTTTAGAATATCAAAAACTACTTTTTGTAAAAATTGGGAATAATATTATATTGTTAAATACTGTCGGCAAATTCAGAATATCACCAAATTCAATTAGATATTTTAATAGGGAAATTGAAAATTGAAACGAAACATTTCTTTGTTATATAACAGATCATAGACAACATTATTCCTTTTCCGCGGACTGATAGCTGTTTGCGAGTTTATTCGCCCATTTGGCGCAGGCCTCTGAAACAAAAGAGCCGCGGCGCGCGGGCGGGCGCAACGCCGAGCGAGCACTTGCCTTGTCGATATGCACGGAGCTCATAAGACGAGCGCGAGGCGCCAGCGACTGTTCATCCCTCCAGGCAGAAAACTCAATTTGGCGCCGCCCCGCCCCGCCCCGCCCCGCCCTGCTCCGCTCCTCTCGCTGCGCATTTGAATGCGCCGCGCAGCGCCTCGGCGAGCGAGCCCCCAGACGCGCGCCGTCCCCCCGCTGCGGCGAGCAACAAGGCGAGCGCGCCATGCGTGCGATCGGAGGAATTATTTTAACCTCTTCTAGCTGTTGTTGTTTATTTGGGTTTCTCATGGCAAACACTTATTTTCCTATCCTAAATCCAAACGTGGAATTCGCGCAATCTGCAGTAACATCAATAGAAACGTTTAAAATGATAACTTCAAGCCAATTAGTGCCGATCCGGTGACCTAGATCGCTAAGGCAGTAGTGCCGTAGTGATCTCGTACCCAAAGATCGCGGGTTCGAGTCCCGCCTCGGGCATGGTTGTATTGTGTTCGTTCTTACGCCCCCTATCATCATCATCATCATCATCATCATATTGTGTCATCCTCACAGTTACAATATCGTTACAAGCCATAGAGGACTCCAACTACGTAGAAGTTGATGCGACCTTAAATATCAAAAAACAAACAAACAATTATTTATCATTTACATAACATTTCTAAAAATACGGTGTCAAAAAGTGACACAAATGAAATAATTTTTCACGATAAATGTGTTTTCTTTCTTCGTTAAAATACATTCAAATTATTTTTTGACATAAATCACTAGAGGCATATTATTTCACTTTCACCAAGGCTTATGATGCAAACCAACCTATATTTTGCTTTCTCGCGATTAAGAAGCAACTTTTTAAAGAGAGAATGTTATTGAATGTTGCGCGCAACATCGGCTTTTTTTACAGAAAAACTTATTACAGGGCCCTGGAAACGAAAAAGTAGATAAATATAGTTGCTAAATGTAGGGAAAAACTTCTAACACATGGTGGTGGCCAAGTTTTATGGATCCTTGATACCGAAAATTCGATTGACGACAAAACGTCTATCATTCTTTCTGTGAACAAACCGTTCAGCCGAGTTTCTGCCAAATTGATATTTTTAATCAATCTGGCTGATGAAACGGTCCTTTGTATTTGAAATCGATGTTTTAATTTGAGGGCGGGTACTTTACATGAACCCCCTGGGACATTTTCAAAAGTTTAAAAAAAATGACGCCATTGATTTGATTAAATTTTGTTGTCGGATATTCTAAAGGACGTTTAAGAGAATGGCGCACAACTCATGTTGATAAAAACCCTGATTTTTCAAATACTGCAACATTCAAATATTTTCGACATCTTTCTACAACTACAATTGTAAAAATACATTTTTTCTTAGTGAAATGTGTTAATCAAAAACATATCTTCAAATAAGATATTGTCGAATTTTTCGAAAATGTGTATTTTGGAGTAACTAATCGTCAAACTTGGTCGCCTGGTCTCAAAATCCTGCGCTTCGTGATAGCAATTTTAGAGGTGTTTGGATGCTACTATGCTATTTATTATAATTGTTTATTCTATTTATATTAATGTTTTACTATTTCATTGTAATGTTCTTTAATTGTGTTAAATGTGAAAATGAATAGTTGAATTGTCATTGTTGGTTGTAAGACTGCAATGGTAACGGAAGGCGATAAAGACGACTGCCTTTCGTTCGCGGTAATATAAACAAATAGTTATATTTATGTTTGTAGACTATTACAGTACCACAGTTATTAATAATTAGACAATACTTTTCAATCTATTTACACCCTCGCAGGGGATCGCATGCCACTGTGGCCAGCGCGGAGTACGCACTCTAGTATTTGTTGACCGCAACTCAGAGCGGCACTTGCTAGCCATGGCCAACGCGAGGGGTCAGTCCCAAAGGGTTGTGATGCGCTACCACACTTCAAGGAAGGGAAAAATACACCGGACAGCTGTCCCGAGCTTCTTCGTGATTCAGTCGCCGGCGGGGGCAGTGGTAATTTGCAGATATACAGTTCTCAGGAACGAAATCTCCTTTTGATAGTACGTTCGAAGTAGAATTTGCATAGTGAGGCGACAAGAAATTAGCGTTAAATCATCCAATGTAATGTTCACGAGAAATAGTGGGGAGAAGTTGCGAGTTGAAGAAATCAGTGGTGAAATTTGGACAAACTTTGGTGGTCAAAGCTGTTATGGAACTGTGAGAGTAATTTATGCAATCTGAAAGGTGGTGAGAGCTATTATGTAGTCATCAGAGTTTGTGAATTAATTGTGTGCCGAAAGCGACGCCAAGAGTCACCAACGCAGTTAGTTGTTTTATACGTGCGAGGAGTGTGGGTGCGTCGGCGTTCGACGCGCGGAGGACCGGGGAGGAGAAGCCCTGGCGTGTGTAGGAGCGGGACCCCGTTCCAGAAGTGGAAGCAAGAAAGACGAAATTGGAAGTTGGTATTTGGATTGGATCTGGTGGTCGCGGCGAGCGTGGAGGCGGTGCCCGGCGAAGTGGACAGAGGCGGCGCGGTAGTACTGAGGCGCAAATACCCAGCGCGAGGAGAGAGGTTTTGGCGCGGGGCTCGGCGACGGCGTCCGACGAGGCCAGGAGCGAGCGACAACCAGCACAAGGTAAAAGAGCTGTATTTGCGACGGTAGTGCTTTCTTTCTATCGTTCTAATATTTAATAGGCTGCCCGAATGACGCCGCGTCCATGGCAAAGATGCCGATGTTTCGATCGCCATTCTGAGGGCGTAATGCCCTGAGGAAGGTCGCAGAATGGCGACCGAAACGTCGGCACCTTCGCCATGGACGCGGCGTCACCCGAACAGCCTAGTAAATACTGACTCCGGCTGCGGAAGCCTACGCTCTCAGTTCGTTCAAGTGCGCTGAGGGCTACTCGCGTCACCGCTAGAATTGTTATGAGTAGCGATCGAGCCTGTGGATTTTATGAATTGAATAAATAATTTGACGAGATATTCAGGGAGAAAGTAATGTAATTTAGGTATTTGAATGAGACTACCAGCAAACTATGTGCTCACGGAATTAAACAAAATACTTTCAAATTTTATAACACATTTTCTTTAACTTTGGAGAAAAACTCACTTGACGTTTCTAAATTTTGTAAATAGTAAAAATGTGTTTAATTATTGCTTTGCTAAGACATTCATTCACGAGGAAGTAAAATGTGTATTACTGAATAATTTAATTGAACTTGAATGAGTACTCTGTGTGAGAATCTCGACGAAACTTGAATGTATTGCAGTTTTATTTTACATTTTTACCCAACCAGCTACTAACTGTGCACGTTAGGAGAGTTTTTTCACAGTTTGTCTTTTAAAGAAAGCTGCTAAAAAAATTCAAAGAAATTCTAAGTGTTTCAAAAGAAAGTTGGAAATTTGCTAAACATTAGAGATACGAAATGAGATTCATACTTCAAATCGAGTCAATATGTGTGGTTTTTTTTAATTTTTTTTAATTTTTTTTTTATTTGTGTGTATTGTATCCAGTGATTGAGAGAATATACGCCCCACGTTTATTTTGAATTCTGTGTATTGGGTTTCCTTTCTCACACCCGAAAGATTCTGCTAGGCTGTGGTAAATACAAGTTCACATCGAGTATTCAGATGTGTCATCCCATTATGTTATATTTATTTATTTAGAGAGAGTATATAAATATAGATAAAATATTTAATGTATGTTTTTACGCAGGATTAGTCAATAAAAACGTTCATCTTGAGCACATTCTAAACAGTTTTATTCATTGAGATGAAATTTCACAGAACGATTCAAGGCGTGGGGGCTTATCGTTTGTTTTTATTAGATTTTTGATACCATTTTTTTAATTTTTAAGGATAATGGACTAACTTAGGTATTTAGATGGAACATTACTTTTTGACACGCGTAGTGTGTATTTTGATTAATAAGTAACAGCACAAGAGTATAAAATCAGGGTACGGTAGTGTAGCGACCATGCCCACATTGGTCGATTTTGTTGTTCAAGAAACGTCCAGACGAAGCCCTCGGGTGATACAAGCATTTAATACACTCAACCGCACAAGCATTGATGATACTCAAAATCAATCGAAAGGACAAGGATATCAGCGATACGTTGTCAATAACATCGTTCTTCAGAAAAATTCGATCTTCAAAGACGCATCTTCGATTCTTCGACGCATTCTTGTATAATGTATTTTGCGATATAAACGCCACTAAAAAATGAAGCCGCAAATGTTTGAAATCATTGTGCGACAAATTGCCCGGCAAGACAGTTGTCACTGGTTGGAATGGTATCAGTAGATTTCCTAATGACAGCAAAACACAGAAATACTATTTTCTGCGTCATTGTAAAAGTAGTTCTATTCCCAGGAAAGTGTGTATTCAATTGAGTTGCAATTTCTCTATTAATAGAAATACTTACACTAAATATTTTGTTATGTAACTCTGCAACTTTCTCACATATGCACTCTCCTTAAACCATTAATAAAACAATAACGTTTTCTGAAATTGTGTTGTTAATAACACAAACTTTGTCGAAAATGTCTAAATTTTTCTCAACTCGCCACAGAAACAATGTGGCCCGGGGCCACAAATTCTGCTCTGCTCTCTCTACGTCATTCACACTTAACATGCGACCAACGTTTCTTTCGCGATTTCTTTCGCAATGTATACTTCCGTACCACTATGTCGATTATCTGGTAGTGGTTGCAAAATGTGCTACACATTTTAATTTCGAAATCTTGCCGCACCGCGAACTTCCTTATCTACTATAACACTGGATACTATAACTCATTAGTATGTATAATTATTCATGAAATAACACATGCTGTATTGATGAAGTTGTTTTTTAAAAATCTAAACTTTGTAAATGAAACTAAATATACTGAAAGAATACTGTAGTAAATGTACTATTTAACATTAATAATAATAACAATAATATTAACAATAAAAAGAGAAATCCAACTACTATTACTTTAAAATTCTTTTTCCCTTGAAAATAGTTTATTTCATTTATGCTACATTCTGATCATTAACAAACGAAACAATAATGAAGCTGTAATCATTAAAAAATGAAACAAATATTCACTTTAGTAAATATATTCTAAAACTTTTTTCGGAAACTACATGCGTCTACTAACAAATAGTGAACTGCTGTTAAGCTGGAAAAGTCATCTGCAAAAACCACGTTTTCCCTATACAAAGAAGTTTGGGCTATTTACTTGTTTTTAAAATATAAATTTCTAAATAAAAATCTAAATGTATATTTCGGTTCTATTTGTTGGGAAAGGACAATGCGAATTGTTGAGTAGTTTATGATTTATTACGATTTATGTACCTCCATCCGCGTGTATTTCGACACTTAGCGGAATGAATTTCATTTATGGTTAGTACGGAAAGTCAAAAAATTAAAAACAATACTGTTGTGTCGTGTAATGTATTGTGGCTGATATTCGGTAAAGATATTTTAATTTTCACGGATTGTTTTGCTTGGTTTTTCGACGGGGTGCACGAGCATCTAAATCATTGTTGGTGTAGTTTATTAGAATATTGTTCGGCTCTGGTTGCTTCTAAACGTCAGTACATACTGTCGATTAGTTTAATTTTTATTAGGAATTATGTGTGTTTTTTTACAGTAGTGTAATGCATAATAATTGTTTGTGGGAATATTAAATGTTGAACAATGCAAAACAATATTGTAGTATTGTTTATGTCTGGTAATTTCTGTGCCAAGAAAATATAAATTAGCTGGATAGTGTTTTCAACGAGTCGTTCCTTACTCCTTGCTTATGATCCTGTCCGATATTTCAAGAAATGTTTTTTTCATTTTCGTAAAACGGTAAGAGTAAAAAAAGAATGTTTATATATTTGTATCGCCCATAAATAGCACAATATTTTGTATACAAAGAAAACATTTTTGGTCAACTGGCTTTGCCAGCTTAACGTTATGGCAACAATGTCACTAAATACAAAAAAAAAGTTGGAACAAAAAAATGATATTTGGAAAGCTATTAAATAGCCCAAAATGTTGAGTATGTACGGAAAATGTGGTCTTGAAAATGAACGGACGTCAACAGAAACAAGGAAGCAGGAAAAATGAACTATAACAGAAAATGAGATTAGGAAGAGGAACTATCTCTTATCAATGGGAAGGAAAACTTGATAGTGAAGTTAAAGATTAAGTAAAGACTGCTGTATCTTTTAAAGTGTGAAATGCTGCTCTGACATACGGAACAACAACATTTTGAAATGCGGAAATCCCGAAAGGAAGAAAACATTTTCCTCTGAACTACAAGAAACACATGTTTGTAAAACAAGCCAGCTCTAGAATGTGCTTCACATCCAAGCTCTTTGCGTAATGTGTGTTGGGAGATAGTGGGCCTGTCCAACCGTGAGCAACACTTACTAAATCATTTCCTCTCGCTCCTGACTTACCCGAGGAGCGCGGGGTTTGGAACAAGAGTTCCTCCTCCCAAATGCGGCGGCTCTGGGATTACACAACAGGGAGTGCGCACAAAGTTACAGGATGAAATGAAATTGTTGTATTTGGATTGTTTAAGTCACATAAGTAATATTTACCATCGAATTCTCTCCCAGGAAGATAGGCAAAACACAGGATCTATAAATTATTTTTTCTCTTCTGTTTTTAGATTCTGCAAATGTATCTATTACTAATTCTCCAAAATTAACTGAGTCTCGAACCAAAACTCTTTCTAATTATAACATACAAAGTGTATTCAATCTCTCTTCAGATATGGTATTTCTTAAAAATGTCTTTAATCTTTTCAAAGCTCTCTCGGATTCTACAGTTGTCATTAGAGTAGAACAGATTACAGTTAATAGTTTAACTGGTCCAGAAAACATCCAATAAGTTATTATTCACTAACAATTCCAAAAGTCTTTCGGCACAGCCCAAGTCACTCCTTTTATAAAGCACATTCTGCTCAGATTATAGTTTGCTAGCTCACGAACGGATAGTACTGTAAAACGCGATCAACCTTTTGTTGGGGGAAATATTTCTGGCATTGTTGGAACATTTTACAATCAAAGAGACACAAGGTGAAATGCTCCGTAAAATTAAAACGGTCACTTACCCAGTGATATTTTCGAACAAAAGAACGATTGCCATTTCTATCAGATTGTGTAATTTTCATATTAGGCCAAGGCCAATTCTCTTCAAGCACAGCCTCGCATCATAATCAAGATTGACGCTTTCAGGCATTTGACAGAACTGGAAACCATTCTCAATCTCAACGCACATTAGGAATGAAAGACGCGAACTGAACGCAAAGATCGGAACACAGAGCACTCGCATAGCTTGTCTACGGATCGGAAAGGTTATGCTGACCATGCCGATTGCACACTATTGCATTAAATGCTTGTAAAGGGGAGAGATCAGTTAATCAGATCACCAGCAGATAGCACTGGCCTGGACGTACGTCATGTGAAAGTAATATTGTAAGTTAAGAAATGGATCAATACTTAGCGTCGGGCAACGAGGACGCTATCTCCCAGACTGCTGGGCGGCGGCCGTCACAAGACGCCATTTTCTCAACTTACGCTGCCATTTGAGCACTCCTTGGCGGCCATTTCATGTCAGTATGTTCCGTAACATCACCGCGTTTAGGGCACAAAGGAGAGTGTCCGCAACCGATCAGAACCGTTCTACAGAACAAGAGGGAGTATGAAAGCTAAAGATGCGTTCATCTCGAAAACAACGCTAGAAACCTACAAATATTATTTTAATTAGTGCAGGGGGGAGACATACTGATCTCAGTGGGAGGGGGGGCAGTGTCCCCAGTATTTATCAGCAGCCACCGCCCTGCCTTCTTCGGTGTGATTTGCGCGGCATCGGGGCCTGCGTGTGATGCTGGTGCCAGGATCAGACGCAAGAGTAAGGTCCCATGATCTTGGAACGTGCTAAGCTTGCAAACCATGGAATGTTCCATGTTAACGAGCGTCTAAAGGCCATTCGCACACTGCAAGTCTTCTGTAAGAACCGATAAGGTAGGGTAAGGAAAGAAGAAATATTCTGTTTGCGAGAGAGAGGTTTTGTTGCGAAGGAACCCACAAAAATCTTCCTATAAAAAAGTGGGGCTAAAATAGCTCATATCTTCTTGCATTATTTTTAACTTTCCCGTTATATTACAGTACTATATAAATCTGCAAACGCTTTTTCAACCTGCATTTTTTTCCTCTCCGAGACCCGAACTCAGTCACAGACATTTTGTCGCCAATCAATTTTTCAGGGCCCACAAAACATGAATTCTGGCAACAACACGTGTTAGAGAAATTTTATTTCTCTATAGAGTAAACTAGATTAGTTAGTTAAAATGATGGGGAGAGATTCTGGAACTCAAGAAAACGTGCGCAGATAATCTTTTTCCCCTACGTCACATACAGTTTTTAGTGTTTTTTTCACTGAATAAATCAAAATCAAAAATCAAATATTTATTTCAAGGATTCATAGGGAGGGACTGGCAATAAGTTATTCTGCCGAAAATTCGCTGTTTGCCGGACCACGATTACGTAACGTTCTCTTCTTACGAAGTTCCTTCGCGAGAAAGTGAAAATGAGGTTCCAGATAACACGCACTATGATGGATTTTTCTCCTTGAACTTCCCGACAATTACTTCATTATCAATCTACTAACTTTCTTCAATATTTTATTTATTTACTTTGCAATTTCACCCTATTCTTACGTACTGAGGTCGATCCGTCATGATCATTTTTTTTTATGTTGTGTGTTAGACAAGACCTTGTCTACAGGCCGGTTCTTAGTTCTGAAAATGTACGTAATAATATTTACTATTTTGTTTATATTCGATCTTTCGTGATTTTACTTACCGTGACTAATACTAATACCTATTTTAAAAATGAAATAAAATTGTAATTACTGCTCTTCTGTTGACATAAATAAGTAACACCTACATAACATTTCATATAACAATCCGAAAAATGATAATAAGATGACAGCATGACGCTTGACACGCCATCTTCATCCGACTCCCTGCGTCATAACAAGACATATAAAAATCCTCAATACACGATCTGTAGAGAGAGCCATAAAAGTGAGTAATATTCGGAAAACGCCAAAATAAAAGGATTCGTAACATACTCTAAATCATAAGCAGGTTGAAACATAGTACGTAAAATAAAAGTGTATATAATTTTATTAATGGTAAATAATTAATTTTGTAAATAAAGTGCTGTACAGAAGTGAAATTATGTAATAAACGAGTACCTTAACATTTGCATTGTGGGGTATCAGGTATTCAACGGTGCTCAGCGTAGGGTGTAGCTTTACCACTTGCTGACGCACGAATTCTACCCACCTCCGCCCACCTCCGCCCAATTCCGGGGCGTTTCCGGCGGCGTCGGAAGCTGCGGCGGCGGGCGACGGCCGGCGCTCGCAACCCATCACGCCCCGCAGGTGACAGCTCTCTAAATAAATTGTTTTTCCGCATCCGAACGGGCCGATACTCCACCCCCCGGCGCGAGCGCTCCTAACGGGCGGGCGTGTAAGCACAGCGGGGGCTCGCAGAGGGTTGGTTTTACAAACAAACGTTTCGTGGACCACTGAGCCACACGTACTGTGCGGTCGATCTGACAGGAGCACGCTTGCTGATTCTAGACTTCGAAGGAAAAGAACGTGGAGATTAGTAAAGTGACTTGTGACATCACGGAGAGCCACTTCACCGTAAGACCTTTGTTCCCTCTGTCTGGGGGTTGAATGTACATTCCAATACCACTCGTATTCTAAGCAATATTAATGTATGACGTTATTCGCGTTAAAGTATTGAATACTGCAATTCACAAAGATTTAAATTTGGTAATACTTTAATTTTGAAACTACTTTTTTTACTACCGATAGTATTAATATTTCTCTTATTACTTTCTTGTTACTACTTACGCAGTGTAGAAAAAGTTAAATAATGCTGCGGGAGAAAAACAGCAAATTTTTGGTAGAAAATCTCTTATTGCCGGAGCCTGGTAATGAAGAATTGGATAAATCTATTTGCTAAATATAGAACAAATCTCCTACTTTACATGAAGGTTCTTCAAAATTTTTCAAAGTTTTCAAAAAATTTCCACCGATCAACACGTGCATATCAAGTGTAATGGTGGGCAGTCGCATCCTTCGAGCTTTATTGCAACATGTTAGGAGCTATGTCGTAAGCAGCGGCCATTGAGTATGATAATTTTGTCGGTACGCCCAATATGAGTATCGGGGGAGTAATCTAATAATATATTCATGTTTTCAGTCAAAACCAAAACTGGTTGATTTTCAATTTTTCTAGAGTTTCTGATTAACTAACAAAACCACAGACACCACTCACAAGACCGGAAGCTATAGAGCTGTCTTTCAATTTCCGCTTGCATTGTAAATTAGTAATATAGATTACTCTTAAAGTACTTCCCAGTGAGACGATTCGTTCATGCAGAAAATTTCTGGAGCCTCACACCGAAAGGAGTTACAGAAGACCTTTTTTGCAGCAGATCCATCAAAAACCGTTCATGCTGCTCCATCAGAAACCGAACCCGAATGCCCTCAAATGTGAGATAGGTATTTACGTTTTAGTAACATTCTTTAATTGAATAACTTTCCTGATTCCTACACACCCACGTAATCAAAAGCTGCAAATTCTCTTAGAGAGTATGAGAGTATATTTTCACCAGGATAAGTTATTGCAAGAGGTTCCTAGTTATCTCCAAGCGTATACAAATGCCACATCAATTTCTAAACGAGGAGAGCTGTGTAGAGGATTAGAGAGCAAGAGACAAGAAGAGAAGTAGCACGTGCGTCGCCCTGTGAGCTCAGCTCAGGCCCCCAATCGCCCACGCCCTCCCCCTCCCCCACCCGCCCCTCTCCCCCTGGCGCTCCTGCGGACTCCTCGCCCCCCAACCAGGCGCACGCAACTCTCACTTCTACCCGCCATCCTCCTCCAAAAATACGATCGAAAAACAAATTAAAATAGGATTTTCACCGAATGTAAACTGCAGGCGGAATTGGAATCCCATAAAAAGTCCAGGTGCTGTAAAATCAGGAGTTTTGTTCAGTTCGTTGGTTGGGGTTCAACCGGTGGCGATTTCTGCAAAATGCAGACATTACGTTGGGCGCCGTTATATTAGGGGGAGCGTCGAAAGGTTCAAAATCCAATCATTATTACGTGCGCGCCGCAAACAAGTCATCCGTTAACCCTTTATGGCCAAAGTAATATGGCGCGCAGCGAAATCTCTCGGGAGAATTCGGAAATAAAGAGAACAAATACGAGCGTGGTGGGATTCCCGAGTAATACGTTTTCTAAGTTGATGCATGGCTAAATTCGACAAAAAATTCAAGTAATGTGCGGGGGGGAATCGAGAGCAAACGCATGAAATTTTCATTCATCTTCTGCATGGAAATAGTAGCTGATCCTGGCAAAAGATAAATCTCTAATAACTACGGATGGTGAAGTCTTAAAAATAGATGCAGAAATACAGATTGAAAGCCAAAAATATGAAAGAACAATATATAAAAATACGATGTAAGAAGAAATACAGGAAAGACAATAATGCACGAAGTAAAACCTGGAAAATAAAAAAGCGAAATGAAAATCTAAAAAATATTTTCATCACTATTAATTTAATAATATTGTTAATATTGTTGATAAATATTAATACTCTTTATTAATACTGATGTTAATTGAAGGTTACGTAAAAGTGTATACTTCTTTCCTATAGGTAACCTAGTAGTTAGTTGTAGTAAAAGTTGCTATGTTCATTCATCATAGCAGATTGTTGTACCTAGGGACTGACACTGTTATTGTACCTAGAGACGTCTCAATGTGTACAAATGTACCTTGGGAGTATTAAATTAGAGTAAATTGATTTCAGGATGTAATCTGACCTTGCCTCGAAGCAAAGGAAACAACAGAAGACCTAAACCACCAGCAGAAACAATTAATAGCTCAATTTTGATTGCTGTCAAAGATTGTAACGTCAATTCATTGTTCATCAATAGTTCAGTTATAGAAAAGGACTAATCTGAAAATTTTATTCTGAAATATTTTTAAAAAATGCTTACAATATAAAGATCCATTTATTTAAAATTAATGAAGTTTCCGCAACATATGAAGTTGACATGGAGGACATAAAAGTTTAGCTCCTTCAGCTATCTGTGTTTGGTTGTTTACAAAGGCAGCAAACATTTGTTCTCCATATTTTCTTTACAAGTTGTAATCTACATTGATGTCCCTTCCGTTTAGTAAATGCCGTTATTATATCGTATGTAACAGATATAGGGAACAGAACATGAGCTCCAGAACTAATCTGATTGGTTTTTCTAAAAGACAGGATATTTATTTATTGTAACCAAAGATAGAGGCCCTTTTGTTCAACAAATGTAATTGTGATATTCTCCCCAAGAATAAAAAAACATTTATTCACTTGTAGATATTTTCACTTTCACATTGTCCGCAAGGTATATAATCACGTGTCCCCAGGTACATCAGTACGATGTACCTAGAGATACACATTACACAAATCAATTATATCAAAATAACCTTGAATAATGTTCTTAAAGTATTATTACACAAAAATATGCTCAGATGTATAGCCTTCCAAAAAGATGAACATCAACAATTTCACATCCAAAACAAGAGAGAAAGAAATTAAAGCATGAAAGGGGTCCTAAGTACGACAGTTAACGCTATCCTTTACTCTATCCGAGAAGAAAGTTTAAGCCAAAGAAATCCATGTTTGAAAATAATTTGAAAAATTGAGCCTTCATGTAAAGTACGCTCAAAAATCAAAATATCCCTTTGAAACTTTCAAATCGGAACTATTCAAATAGAACGGGGAATATCAATTTTGAAGAAAATGAGATGGCCGGTTAGGGCGCTGGCGTTGGCCGCAGGCGGATACGCTGGCAATCGATTTTTTGCTATCGCCACTCACTTAACTTCAATTATGGCTACAGCAAGTGTTAAAGTTCATCTATGTTCTGTAACAGGATTTATTTACTTTTTCGTTTCTACGCCCGGCAATAAGTGTTTTCTGCCGCAAATATGCCGTTTTCACGCCCACGATTATTTCCTCTTCCTCTACGCTCACATAACTTTATCTTCTTATGAAGTACTTTCGTATGATCTAATAACTAAAATTGTGTAACAAAATTAAAATATTAACGTTCTTCTTACAAACAGTGTACAGTGATATGAACCATTTTTTATGAACGAAAAAGAATCTGTGGGTTGCGCTTTCACAAACGATTGATTTTGGCAGGGGCGCACTCGAATGGACAATTCGGTTTCTATTCTTGGGCAACTTAATGTCGATTTGATCGTGAAAAACCCTCAATTTACCACTAGAACCACTAGTTTATAACGTTACTTTCTTTGCTATCCGCGTCTCAGTCAATTGAGCTGACGTTTCGGCCATCTTCCTGCGGCCTTCTGCTGTGGCTTGCAACTACACTGGCAGTATCGCTCTGAAGAAGGCCACAGCAAGATGTTCGAAACGTCAGCTCAATTGACTGAGATGCGGTTCATCCCGGATAGACAAGAATATATTGACTCCGGCCGCGGAAGCCTACGAACGCATAGTTTAATCATGCGTAAAAAGTGTACAAATGTTATGGTCCAAATTTTTCACTGTATTATATAATATAATAAAGCCATTGAACAAAAAGCCGCAAGTCGAATTTCAGTATATTCTTTGCTGAAAAGTCTTAAAATGTGAATATTATTATTTTCATCAGACATGCTGAAATCATTTCTGGGTTAATGTGATTATATGAGATGTTCTACAAAATATTGCAAGAACTTTTGTAATATTGCATCCTTTATGTTACTATATTCACATCACAAGTGGTGCTTTAAAAGCACATATTGCACAAAAGCTCACATTATTTGTAACGGTTACACTATATAATAATACCTTCAAAACTGTTTCCAACCAAAAAAAAATCGCATATGTAGAAAACAAACTCAAGTCGTCAGAAATAACATGCCAGACTCGGTATCTCTGCACCACCGCACCACCGCACCCCACCACCCTTCATTCCTATCGTTATACTGCACCTTCCCCACGCATATAGGTAAACATTTGTATTCGCAATTTGCACAAATTTAAAGATATTCGTTTTCCTTTGTTTTAATGGGTTAAGAAAAATATCTATACACAATATTGTACTTTTGTAACGTTACTTTTTTGGAATTTTCAAAAATACAGAAAGTTAGCTGAAAATAGTAGAACCACCAATTTTTTACCGTCCTTTGATACATACGCGAATAAAATTTAAAGAAAAAACTTTAAGCCGTTTTAGAGAAAATAATTGTTAACAAATACCTATCTTTCAGGCAAAATTACGCAAAAACTACTAATACTTTCGAAAAACTTTACATGACCCCATTTCCTGGCAAATATTTTTAATCTTTAAGGTATTTCATATTGTAGTTGCAGGAAGACGCCAACCAAATTTGAACATTTCCAATTTTCAAAAAACAATAATTTCAATGAACTCTGAGCCATTCTTTTTAGAATTAGGTACGCTATTCGAGAGCTAAGTTTAATAAAAGTTTTGAGTCATTATTGAGGAAGATTTGAAAATATTGCTGAGGCTTCATATAATGGACCCCCAATAATCAAAATATCCGCTCAAAATCGCAGGTTCTCAAGTTCATCCAGATCGTTCAGAGAATACCAATTTTGTAGAAAATTGTTTTTGTTTGGAACGCTTAAGGTACGAGTGTAAAGCACACATGGAAGGGCGGAGGGAGATATGAAACGTTTCCAACGATGCTCATTCGGTACCAACGTACCACAAAACATCGATTCCGACAGCACAACATGGCAGAGGAAGTATTTTACTACCCATATGAACAGGATTTACCTACTTTTTCGATCAGCCACAGCATTGCTATACCCTCGCTTTACTATGTGTGTACGTAGTAAAGCGAAAAATTTGAAAAAGCGCAATACTGCAATTAGGAGTACAACACATAAAACACTCGACATGATAGTGTTTATTTAAAAAAAACTGTTTTTTTAATTTCATACATTACTTTCGTTGTCCTACCGATGTTGTTATATTTTACTTTCGAGCAATATTTTAATACATCAATACTAATGTTTGTCAAATACCATCATTACTTTTTCCTGGTGACGCCAGGGTAATTTTTACTGACGTTTCAGGATACGGGGAGTCCAGTAGGATGCCCCTTCGCTCCTTTTCTTTTGGGGTTATTGACATGTTTCCATGGAAGCCTGGGAAATCATTGTTCCGCACTCAGTTCATAATTCTTCCTACGCGGACATCAAACTACGGAAAGTTCAAGTTTGCGGTTACGATTATCCTTATGACGCCATATTCATCATCCAGAAAGTCAATGTATGATGGAATAAATATCTGAATTCACATATTGAAATTCATTTTACCTTCTCGTATACGTAGGAATATACGGAATAGTATTCATACTATAAGAGAAAAGGATGAAGGAAATGTGGAGGAAAATTGACGTGAAGAATCTAACGGAAAAAGAAACTTTTAAGAGAACCCTTACGCACAGAAAGGTCGGTTGGTTTTTCGAACGTTCGTTTGTTGGTCTGCCTATTTGTAACAACCCTAGCGCCTCATAACATTCATGAGAGTTTTTTCTGAAATGGATAACCCCCGATTTAAGCCCAGCGAATTTATTACATGGATGACAAAACTATTCTCTGACACATTACAGGATATGTAAAAACCAATATTCATCACTGAAATATTCTCTAGTCATATACATGACATGCAGCTTGGCATAGATAAAAGAGAAGTTAAAAACATAAGTTTACCACCAGTTTGAATACCATACTGAAGAACTACCTTAACTCTCGTAATCTTACTACAGCAATTAATACATTTTCCATACTTGTGATTACTAACTCATTAGGCACTATAAAATGAACCAGAACCAATTTGGAGTCATTGGAGAGGATTATGAAGGTTCAAAAGACTCGATTCAAATACCCCCATCCAAAAATATATAACCAACAAAACAACACTACCAGAGAAACTAGGGGGTAGGGGTATCTTAAAAATTGGTAATCTCCATGCAAAACTGATAACGGACATGAGAGAGTTTTTCAATGATAAAGCCTTGTCATCTCAGCTACACAGTTATACAGCAAGTAGTTAAGAACTATACACCCCTCAACCTTAAACAGCAAAATGTCATAAACGAACAATCAACACAAGCCGAAGAGTTAGAACAATGGAAACAAAAAGCACTTCATAGTAGATATCCCACAGAAATAGCCAAATCAAACGTCGACGCCTGCTTGTCGTGCAAGTGGCTTAAAATAGGATATCTGTACCCGAGGCTGAAGGATTCTTGATAGTAATCCAGGACCAGATGATTGCGACAAGAAATTATCTCAAGCTCATTAAAAAATACCTCATAGTGCCTTCTGATATCTGCAGGGCTTGTGGTGTTGGCCAAGAAACGATCCAGCGTATCACTACGGGTTGCAGTATGTTGGCCTCAGCGGATTATAAACAGAGGCATGATATGGTAGCACGAATCATCCACGCCAAACTTTCAAGGTGAATTTGATACATCCTATTACAAGTACCATTCACAAAATGTCATCAAGAACATCCATAAGCTACGCTGGGACCGAAGCATATTGACCGACAGAACAGTCACTCATAACAGGCCGGTTATGATACTCTGGGATACATCTAAAGTAAATGTATGACTGATAGACATAGCAGTTGTAGATTTCAACAACCTAGACACAACACAAAATATGTTTAACACAAAATTTCGAAAAAAATACTCATTCAAAAATTATAGAACACGACCTTAATTAAATATCTTATTTTGATGATCGTATTCCAAAAAGAACAAAATTGGATCTTCATAATTGTAGTAATAAGAAGAAGCCTAACAAATTTTGAATTTGTCGATTTTCGAAAAATCAGTCATCAACCAACATGACACCTTCACCATTTTCTTATACGTCTTTCAGACTATCCAACAACAAAATTTAATAACAATCGATGGAACAGTCTTTGAGGAAGAAGATTAAAAAAAATAAAAATTGCCTGTATTTCACGCAAAATCATGCGAAAAACGCTCTAACTTTCGAAAAATTGAACATGACCTTATTTCAAAATCTAACTCTAAGAAACAAATTTTACTAAAAGGAAAAACTCTATCTTGAATATTTTAGTTGTTGGAAGTCGCCGAAAAAAGTATGACTTTTTTAAATTTTCGAAAAACATGAGATCTTCACCATTCTCTTAAATGTTCTTTAGACTATCGAACAACAAAATTAATCAAAATCGAGGACATCAGTTTTTTTTATTTTGAAAATGTGCCAGTGGCTTCATGTAAAGTAAAAATTAAAATTTTGGTTTCAAAATCAAGGAGTCACGATAGCAGTCAGGTCGGTTGAGGAATATACATTTTCGAGAAAATTGGCTGAACAGTTTAGCCGCTAGTGTTGTTTATAAACGGACGGACGAACGTTTTGCCGTCAACCAATTTTTTGTATCAGGGACCCACAAAACAGGGATTCTGGGATACATAACGCATTAGAGTATTTGTTTTCTAAATTTATCAGTTGGATTTGTTCACTTTTTCGTTACCACGGCCCATTAATAGAAGTTTTGCCGAAAATTCGCCGGGTTGTTCGCGGAGCATTGCATAACTTTTCGTCTTAAGCCCGAGAAAGTAAAACAATTGCCATATTCCTCGTTCGTCAATTACTTTGAAGAATGTAATTACATCTCTCTTTACATTCTGTGAGTACTCATACCCATAATTCTTTTGCCTATTTTTGTGCATCCAATTATTTTCTAGTTCCGTTCAGTTTATTTTGACACTGTTACTTACATGCGAATTTTCGTCTCGTGGTATTCGCTTGTTTTTCGAAAATTGTAGTTCCTTTTGATTTTCTTCTAAAAACGTATGGAAACCTATGAATGTTCACCACCCTAAAACCCTCTACTTTATTTATTTATCCCGGTCTGTCTGCTATTCCAGTTCCTCAGCTCCCACTCAATAAAAAAATAGACACTACTTTTATTCTAATTTTTCTTCGATTTCCTTCTTCCCACTCGTATCAATCCTTTCTCATTACCTACTCCGAAGCATTCTAATACTTTTGGATTATTTCTGTTAGCAACCACGACTTCTCGGATGTTTGGAAGTCATGAACTCGAGTCGCGGTTGCTTGTTGTTTACATTGTTAGCAACTAATGAAAAATCTCCGAACGAGGATGAGATTTAGTTGCTAATCACCAAATATTTGCAAATAACTCTCTAAACAAAAGTTTTTAATCCTAACCAATTTTGTCCAGAACTCAACTGAATGCACACTCTTTGACTTTATTAACATATTTTCTGTGTTCTATATCTACCTTTGACACAATCGAAAGCGCTTTGAACACGTGACGCGATGCTTCTGAAGCTCTGTCTGTGTTGGCATTCCGTTATGTGAGTGCGAATTTCCACAAA
>BOPP01000005.1:17799192-17809945 GCA_017312745.1 Gryllus bimaculatus | reverse complement strand
TCTCATCTCTCTCAGTCTCTCTCTCAGTTCTCTCTCTCTCAGTCTCTCTCTCTCAGTCTCTTTTTTTTATCTCTCAAGTCTTTCCTCTCTCTCTCAGTTCTCTCTCTCTCAGGTCTCTCTCTCTCAGTTCTCTCTCTCTCAGTCTCCTCTCTCAGTCTCTCTCTCTCAGTCTCTCTCTCTCAGTCTCTCTTCAGTCTCTCTCTCTCAGTCCTCTCTCTCAGTCTCCTCTCTTCTCAAGGCTCTCTCTCTTCAGTTCTCTTCTCTCTCAGCTATCTCTCTCTCTCAGTCTCTCTCTCTCTCTCAGTCTCTCTCTCTCTCAGTCTCTCTCTCTCTCAGTCTCGCTAGAGAGCTAGCTCGAATTCAGCCACTGCCTGGAGGAGAATACAAGTGGCTTATTTCTCTGATCGGTAGTTTTCCGTTCTCCGATCAAGACCAGTGATACCGGAGTAGTACCGTAGCAATCAGGCCACAGACCGCGAGCGATCTTCCCTTCCTCTTCCGTTTTCTATTCTTACCCCTTACGTACACACACTTACTTTCACATGCACTGCACTATTTCAATTGTCTGGAGACCAATCGTGATCTTAGAGCTTGCTCCTGCAGGGACGGTTGCCGCAAGAGGACCTACGTCGGCTGCGGATCTCTCCAGCTCGTCGAGGGAAGATCGTCGTCACATCCACAATGAAAACATGCACTACACTTACGGAGCTAATGGCCTTAATAATTGTCGCGCCCGCAATCCCTAATCAATCATCCAGCTTCTTCCGCCATTTGAACTTTCCGATCCCCTCCGCTCGGCCTGCTTTATCGCTCCGCCTCCTATTCGTTTTGCTGGCTCCTCCCGCTCCTTTCGCTGCAGGCTCTGCGTCTTCCCCGCACGAATCGCAAGAAACATCGCTCTCTCAATCAACTTGAATGGACAGAGAAATCTTCAGAATGCGTTGAGACCTGCATGAATCCAATGCCAGCTTCTTAGCAAAATGATCACTGCAAGATAATATACTGATTGCTGGCACGTTTCTAGAGAAAATCTTGTTTTAATTATTGTCCGCATTTCACTCAAAATTACAATAAAATTACCAATATCTTCAAAATAATAACTGATATCAATAGAAGGAAAAATTGGAGTGCACGAAATGCAAAAGAAAAAGTGGAGTGTTTTAAAGAAAAGTATTCTTAAAAAAGACGTCTTAAATTCAATGAAAAACTTCAAATATTTATTTCTGATAAGCTAATTATTCAAAGAATATCTACATAAGAAGCATGTAGCAATTTGTTGACACATTATTATGAAAACAAAACAATATAGTGATACGTGAACAAAGAGGTTTAGAGTATTTCTGAGGGTTCTCGCGATTCCTAAACCACTCATTCAACTATTGCTTCAATACCATTCATTTCATATTGATAATCACCATGGCATTCATCCATTCCACATTTGCCCACAAGGCTTTGACACTGCTTCATAAGAAGCCCTTCCCGACACATCCCGAGCGGAACAAAGCATTGACAGAGCCTGTCTGACAGAGTCTGACACAGTCTGATTAGTGCTTCCGCACGCGTCAGCTGCTATTGACATTAGATCCATAAATGTAGTGCATGCTTTATCAGGGGTGATGGCGCTTGATCTTTCCTCCCTGGCTGGCGTGTTTCCGGCGCCTACAAAGTCAATTTCATGGATTTTCCTCAACCAGCATCTCCCACTAGAAGCGCACATCCCCAGCCAGGACAAGCTCATAGCTCCCGTCTGGTCTCCCAACAATGTAGTGCATGTTAGTGAGTAAGAAAGGTGTGAAGATAGGACAAAAGACAGGAAAGATCGTGCCCGATCCACGGCCGGTTGCTAGGGTACTGCTCCTGCTTTCGCTTGATATTGATCGGAGAAACCACAGAAATCTAGCGATCAGTCTAAAATTCTCTTCCATACAGCGGCTCCATTCGACCTAGCTATGTAGCTAGTGTCGTGCCTACGTAGCTAGTGTCGAAAATCCTTCCACCGTTGTGGCTCTGTCCCTACGTAGACCTCCCGGCGCAGAGGCGCGGCTGTCACACGAGTTAATACCCTGAGCCACATAAGGTGGTAAAGAGCATTGAAGTGTACGCCTGATACAGAATTTGGAGAGCAAACAGAAGGGTATGCTGCACATAGCATAGAGAGAGATATTGCTGCACATTCTCAGAGAGATATTGCTGCACACTCTCTTAATCCAAAATGAATATTCTCCGACCGATCTGGCCCCACCCTAGGTTGGGCCTTATATTGGGTATTTTATTTTTGAAGATCTTTTACATGGAGTCCATAGGGCATTTTCAATTTTTTGAAAATTGGCTCAAATTTATTTTTTTATTTTTTATGCAAATGTACACTTGTAAACGATACGAAATTCCAATTCACATTAAAATCTTTTAATGTTCAAAAACTGAAGAAATTATGTTTTTGATTCTCCTTCTACAATATATTATTCAAGACAGATTTTTCTTGAAAGGTGTTGTAAAAGTTCAATTTTATATTTTCACACTTTTAGAATAGAAATTAGTAATTTTTAATGGAATATTTTCCGAAATAGTAAAAAAATAAATCATTATACAGACACTTTTTTAAATATGAGTAATTTTTATCTTACATTAAGATGCAATTTTCTCGTGTGTTAAAACGAACGGAATTTTCATTGTACAGTATATTCCAAAGTATATTCCAAAGGCCACAAAGCTTGCAGAGCTTAATTGGTAAATTGGTGTCATAATGAGTACGGGTTTGAATGCTGACTCGCGAATGATTTGTTCTTTCTGTATACTATACTATTTACGGATACTTTCTGTATCCGTAAATAGTACGTCCGTCAGTGTGCTATCTCTGTTGGGTAAATAGAGAATATTATATAATGTTAAAGTTATGTAATTATTGTGCAATTATAAAATATAAAAGTTATGTAATTATGGTCAATGTATTGTCATAATATGTTAACGCGAGTGTTGCATTTTCGTTCGTTCTAGGTACTGTACTTTAATTGAAAATTAATTATTCGTTCTCTAACGTCGAATACGGTACATAGATTCTACTGCCTCGAGTTCGCCAAGAACTATAGGAGAACAGCAATTTTGAAAAAAAAAATTCGGATTCAATTTTAGTTTTGTTTATGCACAGTCGAGCGAATGGACAATGTCTAAACAAACATATATTTGGTATCAGGGAAACCGAAAAATAGGATTTCCATCGATTTTATGTGATTTTCATTGAAACTATATACAGAAGGTAGGTTCGAGGTTTAATATGCCTTCTAAAAGATTCTGCTCAATTCATGCTCTTATAGTGCTTTAATCAGTGTGAGTTGCGGGCGCGGAGCAAAGGCCGTCTGCGCAGGCGCAGCGCCCGCGTAAGTCATTTAAGAGCGCTGTCGCGCGGCCACCGCCCTGCGGTTAAGGGTGTCGCTCTGGGGGGGGGGAAGGGGGGAGTTCCGATCGCCAATCTGTTCCAGCGGTCGCCGCCGCCGCCGCAGCGAATGCCCCCGGAAAAGGACACCGCTCCAATTGATCCTCGCAACAGGGTATTGGTGGATGGAAATGGAACAACATAGTTGCCGCCCGTTTCAGAACTTGTACCCGATTTGTTGCTCGTTTTGGAGTTGTTTCATGAGGGACCAAAACCACTAATCTCCCACATATGCGAGTCGAAGCCTACAGAAGTTAACCCGTCGTGTCTTTGTGAGTGTCCCATGCGGGTCTGCTGCAACACAAACCTGATACTAGGATGATGATCCATTGAACGTCCTCTTGTGAAAATGACTAGTCTTATGGTGAAAAGTACTACACACCGCAAATAAAAGCTGCTTTGTTTCGTCGGATAATACAAAATGGATGGATGCCACAACATAGTACTTGCTTTGGCAATTGTAAGTTGCATGGCAAATGTATAATAATAATGATGATTATGATGATGATGATTATGGATGATAATAACAACAATAATAATAATTTTTTATTATTAAGGTCGAAATTTGGACATCCTTTTTTTGCAATAATTTTAGTTACTTTTAAATGTACATATTTTGTCATAACTAAAATTGCACAATAAGGTTGAACAAATTCTTTATAAAATGTAAAATTATAATATTTAATTAATAAATGTAAAATTCTTCATAAAATGTTAATTCTAATTGCATAAGTAAAATAACAAAATAAATATCTTTCATGTCAAATATTGTTTTTGATCAGGGGTATTTGGAGTCAGTTTTGAGAAATGTTTGACGTTTCAGACAATGATCTATTTTGTAGCCTTCTAACCCACTATTTGAGTTTTGAAAAACTACATGATAGAATATTTAAAACCTATGTACAATTGCACAGTACCTTTAAGTGTTCAGTTCACTTAATTCATAAAAATGAATTAAGCCGTAAAATATAAAAGCAGACGAGGTTTAAAAAAGTACAAATGCTTACTTTCTGAAAATGCAAATCTTTTATGAAAATGGCATTTCAGTAGTACATTTCAGTCTGACATTACAAATAAATTCACAAAAAAACTTGGAGCATTATTAAGAAAGTCTTACTTAGTGTTTATTTAGACCAAAACGGTAAAAACTGTACATGGAGTAGAATGGCAGTTGTGCCCACCTCACTCTCCATTTTGTAATGGTATGGCATGACGGCTGTAGACTCATTAAAATACTGTCAAAAACGCTCTCTTGGGCAAAATTGTATTTCACTTTGACAATGAATTAAGCGCTGAAATAGAGAAATGTTTTTCGAGAAATTTGAGAGTTGAGAATTTTTCAAAATGTCCTGGTGAATTTATATCCAAACATTGGTAAAAATTCTATGTACCTTGTAAGTGCAAGTGTTGTTCAGGAATAGACAGGGAACAGTTTTTGGAACCAAATAATTTTTTGGAAAAAGGGGCGTATTTGTTTGAAGCATTACATCAACTGAAGCATTACATCCCTGTTTTATTTACACGGTATAGTAAAAAAATGATACCCAAAATTTAAACCATGGCAAATCGCATTTACATAAATGTCTGTGTTAAGTTTGAATGATATATTTGATGTGTTTTTTTCATACATACAAAGCCGTCTAGGTACAAAATAAAACAATTTTTACATGATGAACCTGGCATTCCTTAATAAACTCGAGTCAGTAATTTACTACACGCAGGTGACACTGGGCGGCCCCTGAGAGCTCGGGTCGTGTTCAGCGGCGAACGAGCTACAGCGACCCTGGCGACGACGATCCCAAAGTCAATGCCCGAAAGAAGCTCCTTCAGTTTAGAGATAATTGCGGGCGCCATTAAATGTGAGGGTGGAGCGAGCGGCGGAGGGTCGAGAAGGAATTAATCGCTTAGAAAATAAGGCCGATACCGGAGGGAGAGCGCGGCTGACAATGGCATTGGCAGCGAAAACGAGTTTCTTTGCAGCTGCGAGACAAATAGGTTCGGAGAGCGACACGCTGCGGCGCGCGCCCTCTCCTTCCATCCTGCCCTGCCCCAAACGCCCCGCCCCCGCCCCGCCCCCCCCCCCCCGCCACACGCCACGCACACGCCTCCGCCACGCCCACGACCCACGCCTCGCCTCACACCCCGCCCATGCCCCGCCCACGCCCCGCCACCGGCCCGCCCCGCATCCGCTTCCCGCCCCGCGCACCCCACACACGCCTCCGCCCCCCACACACCCCAAGCCCCCGCCTCCGCCCCCCGCCCCCCGCCCCCGCCCCGCACCAAACGCCTCCGCCCACGCCCACGCTCCCCCACGCCCACGCTTTCGCTCCACACGCCCCGCCCCGCCCCGCTCCCCGCCCCGCCCCGCCACACTCCGCTCCCCGCCCCGCCACCCTTCCCCGCCCCGCCAGGGCTCCCCGCCCCCACACACGAACACGCCCCAGCTCAGGCCTCCGCCCCCGCCTCCGAGTCACCCTTCTACTACTTCTCCTTCGACCGTGCTGAACCCTCCCAAACCATAACCTCATCATCCTCTCTTCCCAACTCTCCAACCCCCTTTCCAAGCCCTGCCTCATCTTTCGTCCCCTGCTTCCTCCGCCTTTCCTCTTCCACGCAGCGCCTTCAGCGCCGTCGTCCTCGCTGGCTCTGGCATCGGCGGGGAGCAGGTGGCAGCGACAAAGCGCTCACGGCGATGGGGTTGAGGCAGCGCAGAACGCAGAAGCCTGGTGGAGGGCCAGACACAGGCGCGGGGCTGCGGCAGGATTAACAGTGCCTGGGCGTATTTGTGATGGCGGAATAAAATGAGATTCATTTAGTCAGAAGCAGAAGAGGAAGCTGGAATAGGAAACAAGGGAATCATTCAAAAGAAAAACATACAAACCGAAGGTGAAAATATCACATCTAGAACGGCCCCGGCAGTATCATGTCTTTATTTCGACATAAGCATAACGTTACACAATGTCCAATAAAGTAGAGTTTCGGCTGATAATTACCTTCCAGCTATGCAATGTGCTCGGTGCTTGGGTTTCCAACAATCACACTGTACGTTAAGATGTTCCAAATCGTCATAAATCAATATCAGTTACTGACTGTGGTCCTCATACGTCGCACAATGAACCAATTGCCTCATCTCTATTGACATGCACAGTCTAATCAGCCAGGTGGTGGCCACTCGTCATCAGGATTAATAACGCACATGTTCATTTGTTTGTTTTGCTATCAGATTTCAATATCGAGTTCTCCTTCACTTCGACATACTTCGCATTCAAACATTACTACCACACTATTGTTATTTGCACTATTGTCACATCACGGGAGCAGGAGTTCTCGGGAATACGCGCACTTCGAATGTGTCACGGCCATTCCGTCTGCTTCTCGGACTCCAACTGATGCCTTCATATGAACTTCCAACAGATATGATATATATCGACTTGACCAACAGACGTATTCATCCTACTTTGAAACCTGCAGCGGTCACGCTGCGGAGAGCTGGCGCGCCTCGTGCTGGAAAGCAAGTATCGTAGTTAAGCGTAGGCACAACATGGAAAACTTTTCGACGAGTCTTTCTTATAAGTAGTGCTACAAATGCGTGAAGCAGTTTGAAATACGTAAATTAGCAGTCTATACTAGTTTAGTGAATGGAACTTTAACCTGCACTATGTGGTGAATTCAGTAAACGTTTCCTAGTTTCTTGAAATTACGAAGGACAGAGCGAGAACTAGAGAGATATTGCGTGGGAGAACTTTTTTTCTGAAATGTTCTCGATAAGTGCTCGAAATTCTGTTAGATGGCGTTTGTTCCTGTGTTTGCAGCAGAAACGGGTTATAAAAATCCACTGAGACCACTCCAATGAATAAACTATTTTGTATAATAATGCGCACGAATTGTGACAAGTCAAAATCACGAACACTAAATTAGAGAAGGAAACCTCATCAATGAGTGTAAATTCGAGAAAAATCTGGTGGACCGAGGAAGAGGACGACTGGCTGGGGGAGGAGAACAAAGTTCCGAAGCTGCGTGTGAAGAGGTCTAGGCAAGAGGACTCTTGGAGGCGTAGAATGTCCGCCGTCCCTGTCCGTTTGCAGCCAGCGGTGAGCATTGCACGCGATTACGTTGCTGCGAACGATTCGGCCTTCGCTAGGGGGAGAGGGGTGACAGCCGGCGTCAGGGGAACGTCAAGATTTCTGAATTTGTTTCCTGTGCGTTGAATACAAACGTTTGGAAAGTGTTAGTTTCGGAAGCTAAGGTCGAAAAAATACTGCGGGATTTTGAACCCGAAATTTAATGCAAATGAACAAAACTCCATTTTTACTAACTTGATTAGCTACACAAGAGATAATTAAAAGTTGATTTATGACGACGTATATCTTTTAACTAGAAAATATCAGTAAAAATTTAATCAGAACTTTTTTTCAAGGAGAATTTATGTAAATCTAGGGTAATTGTAAGAGGGGTTAAAACTAAATTTTATATTTAAGTGTCAACAAGGATAAATGAAAGGGCCGGTTTAATGAGTGGAACATAGTTGAGTATTCATATATTACCTGTAATTTTCATATTGGATCGTATTAGGAAAGGTAACAAAGTAATTAATTACTAAATGATAGAGGAATAATCATTCGAAGAGTGATTGGGTTCAAGATTAACTAAGTGTGTTAGATTTTTTGTTTGAAACTATAATCAATTCCATGTTACAAGAAAATCTCAGTATCGTTTTCTTTACATGTGGTCCCAATTGGTTCAGTTGGTTTTTGCTGCCAAATCTTAGCCTCCTGATAGAGACAGACCTTTCTTCCAGCTGGTGCAGTTGTGGTTGGTAATGTGATCGTGGTATTCAGTTACAATAAGCTAATTTACACAAATGCAGAATTAAACACTCCTACGAACTAGAAAATAATTACAATTAAACAATTTGAAATAAGAAATATCTAAGAAATTAACCGTAGATAATATTTCAATAAAGTTATTTGTTTTAAAAGTCAATAAACATATCTTCTTTTACTACTTGTAAAGTTTATTATTCATTTGTTCAATCAATTTACAAATTTTTAAATGATTCTTCGATTTGAGAGTCGATCGAAAATCACCTTATACAAGACATCTTTTACTTTGTTTCTAACATAGATAAGTAAAACATTGTACCAAACATATATATGTTCAGAATGCTTAGTATAACATACCATACTTGATGTAATACATGGGTGAGGAAACTAATTTGTTAATAGTTAACAGTGATCATCAGACTTATGCCATCTTTATAAGAGTATTTCACTCTATTCTTTCTAAATATTTAAAGAAAAATTGAGCCATTTTTAAGACAACATTGAAAATGTACTGTGGCTTCATGTAGAGATTACCCCAATTTTAAAGAATGTTTTTCAGAATCGCAACACTTCTAGTCGAGTTAGAGCGAATGGGAAGTATCTATTTTTGAAACGATTCTAGGTCTGGTTTAGTCACTAGTGTTATTCGCAGAAGGTCAGATAATGGTCAGACAGACAGACAGACAGACAGACAGACAGACAGAAGGACGGTTTGAAAAAAGAAAACACTTTTCGGTATCAGGGAACCACAAAACGTGTATTTCCGTTGAAATCTCGAAATCGATTTCCTCAGCATTACATAACTTTCTCTATTCTCCATATACGTAAAGGTTGGTATACGAGAACGTAAAAAGTATGATTACTAACATGAAATCGATGGAATGGGGGGGGGCAGGTGAAAGAGGGTCACCTGTGAAGCGAACCGGGAAGAAAGGTTAAAGGCGAAATGGAGCGCTTGCGAGAGGGAAAGCAGAGTTGGGGCAAGGCAGGACGTGCGAATCAGACTTTACGGTGGTCTGCCAACTGCATCCCATTCGTTCATTCCAAGTTAGTGAGGCAGCAGCTAGCTCATTCAATCGTTTGTCCATTATCCCTCTGAAATGCAATTCTCCTAACTACGAAGTTCAGAGAGGTTTTAAAACGAGTATTTCGTTTTTTGTCTCTTAATTTCCCTGGTTACAGAGAAATTTAGGATACAATCATCAGAATACAATCAGTATCAGCGGTTTTTTGAATTTAGTTTCTTATAAGATAAGCATTTTATTACTTAGTAAATTTGTTTTAAAATATATTTTTTCTGAACCCTATTCACTCTAAAAATTTAATAATTTATTTCACTGATAAATAACTGTTTGTAAATCCCATCAAATAGCATTGTAATCAGTGTCGAAACAATTCACTTACACAATAAATTATCCCTTACCTATGATTTAAAAAAGTAGTGACAGATAAATTATATTGTGTTGATAGAATAAAACAAACTTTTTTGTTTTACTATTCTGGTGTATTTCTAGAGCTGCAGAGAATATTGTCTGAAAAGTCTTAGTCTTGGAAGAGAAGTTCTGTCGTGAAAGTATTCTGATTGATTTTATATTGATTGAATTCTGATTGAAATAATTGATTTTACAATTTAGCTACATCAGTATATGGGGAAATAAAAGTGTAATGCAAGTAAAGTTCGAAAACTTTTTATTGATCAAATTTTGTACTGTCGGAACAAGGTGAAAATTAGTTTCTTCCGAAAAGACGACCAGCATGAATACTATTACCTAGAGAGCGCTGCTGGCGCATTGAAAATCAGACGTTTATCCCTACTGATATGTGACTCATAATCATTGCAAGAGGGCGCACTACGGTTGAGAGTAAAACGCACAAGGTGCTGACAAGGCGTAGAGGACTAGGCCATGCAGCTTCAATTACTGGCAATGAACTTATTTGAGTTTTACGCTATGCACCATCACAAGAACAGAACTTTCACCTTCAGTATTCTGGTCAGTCATTCTTACTAATCTGTTCTACCAACACCATCATCAGTATTCATTCCTTCTTAGCTTTCTTAACGAGGTAAAGGCCTCCCTAAGTACAGCAAAACTACAATGAAGGGCCAAAAAATTGGTACAGCCATGCGTATTGAAATAGAGATCAGGAACAAAACAGAATACGGCGAATCGGTCGGCAACAACTGTAGATGTCAACGAGAATCTGTCACAGTTGTTAGATCGGTTACTGCTGCTACAATGGCAGTTTATCACGATTTAAGTGCTTGAACGTGATGTTATAGTCAGCGCAATGGAGATGGAGTGTGGAATCTCTGAGATCGCGATGGAATTTGGATTTTCCGCCAATCCATTCGCTCGAAACAACGTGAAACGAGACTCGGCAGACCAGGCAACGTGTTTCCAGTCACTAACAGTTCAATGTTCCACTACATACATGCGCCAACCATCTTCCAAACGTACACTAGCCTGTATTGTCTTCCTCTCCTCCTCCGCTAGTTGGG